>CM021110.1:236578389-236596129 GCA_007115665.2 Sequoiadendron giganteum | reverse complement strand
TCCTCTCCCCTCTATCTCTTATTCACCCATCTCATTCCTCTCTCTCTCTCTCTCTCTCTCTCTCTATATATATATATATATATATATATATATAAAATTGTCTCTCTACCTCTCATTGTCTCCCTCTAGATCTATCTCTATGTATCCCTCTCCCTCTTCCTCTCTCCTTCCATCTCTCCTTTATATGTTTACCTCTCTTTTCACCCCCTCTATCTTTCTGAAGTTATATATATCTCTCTATCTCTCCTTTCTATCCCTATCTCTCCCCCTCTCCCCCTCTCTCCCTGTCACTCCCTCTTTCTCTATCACTCTACTCTCTCCTCTCTCTATGTATCTCCCTCTCTCCCTACATATTTCTATACCTATCTCTCTCCCTCTCTATCTCCCTATCTCCCTATCACTCCCTCTTTCTATATATCATTATCTCTACCTCTCTCTCTTATTCAATCCATCTCTCCTGCTCTCTCTCTCTCCCCTTTCTATCCCTATCTCTCCCTCTCTCTCTCTCTCCCACCCTCTCTCCTTATCACTTCCTCTTTCTATATCTCTCTACTTCTCTCTAATCTCTCTATTTATCTCCCTTCCTCTCCCTACCCCTTTCTATCCCTATCTATCCCTTTATCTCTCCCTATCTCCACATCACTCCCTCTTTCTATTAATCATTATCTCTACCTCTCTCTCTTATTCAATCCATCTCTCTTGTTCTAAATCTCTATCCCTCTTTCTCCCTATTGCTCCTATCTCCATCTCTTTATATCCATATCTCTCTACCTCTATCTCCCTATATCTCTCTTTCTCTCTCCCTATCCCTCTTTATCTCTTTATATCCATCTATCTATATCACTTCTCTATCCCTCTCTATCAATTGAAAAAATGAGCTTATTGATAATGGAGTCTAATTATCATCCTTATTCAGAGGTTTTCTACCTATCTCTATTTATCTATCTATTTCTCTCCCTTTTCCTCTCTCATTCTATCTTCCTCTCCCCCTCTATCTCTAGACATGTTTCCATCTCTCTATCCATCCATCTCTCTCCCTCTCTCCCTCTCCCTCTCCCTATGCCTCTATATCTATATCTATATTCATATTTTATCTCTCTCCATATTTCTTCTTCCATCTCCTCCTCTATCTCTATCTCTCCATCTCTCCATCTCTCTCTATCCCTATATCTCTCCCTCTCTCTACCTCTCTCTATTTATCACTTCTTATCTCTATCTTTATATTTCTATCACCCCCTCTCATTATCCCTCCTCTCTCTCTCTCTCTCTCTCTCTCTCTCTCTCCTCTCCATATCCATCTACATCTCAATCTCCATCTCTCTCTCTCTCTCTCTCTCTCTCTCCCCCTCTTTCTATCCCTATCTGTCCCTCTCTCTCCATCTCTCCATATTTAGAAGTTCTACCAATTGACCTCATGTATCATACAAATCTATGCAAAAAAGAAACCAAAATATTCCCTAGTTGACCTTCCATGCCTCTTTGGCGTACCCATTGTAAACCAAGGTGTGATTCCTAGTATAAATCATGTTGTTGATTTCACAAGATTGGAAGACATAAAATATATGATGCAAAATTCTTTAAGTATAGTATTCATTAGAATTATTGATGAAATACTCAATGTTACTACTTGATAATGCATTGTCTAGGGTCTCTTTTCAATTCATAGATGAATAACTAATTTCCTAGGAATTATCATTTGATACACAACCCTATATTCTCAATTTGAATATTTAATAATGTAAGTTTATGGATAACAATTAAGTTAGGTGAAAGAGTTGTCTTGGAATAAGTAGGAAAATTATATGAAATTGGGGGATGGTATCTTGGGTATGGTTTTTTCCAAGGGAATAGATGATGATGCACAAATGGATATAGTGAGATCTAATATAGATAAATGGGAAATGATATATGTTGATGGAGGGTTGGTTTTATATTTAGGCTACCTTGTGCATGAGATAGAGAAAATTAAATGTAGATATTACATATTTTTGGTCAAGGTCAAAGTGAGTGTAAAAAGGGAGGGTATAAGTTAAATCTATGCACTTTTCTCCTCGATATATTACCCCATTTTCAATGTACAAGTGAGCTATATGAATCATGCATGTTGAAGTAAATAATACAATAATTTAAATAGAAAATGAATTCAATGATATATGTTTTTATATGATGCCTTAATTTATCCATGATCTTATTAGAGTAATATATCATCATCTACACACACAAAAAAGATGCTACACCTCTACTAAACATTGGAACATCAAAAATATAATAATTTTCTATTTATGTAATTGTGCCATCTATCTAGTATAATCTAACAAAAGAGTGTGAAATCAATTTTATAAAAATACTAGAGTAAGACCCACAAAGGATCCACTTTAACAGATTGTGGGGTATGACCCATGCATAATTAACACAATTATAATTTATCATATTTGTTAATAATTGTGCAACTGAATTATGTTGTTAGTTTCTTGTTGACTTTTGGTAATTTTTGATAAATTGTAAGGAAATTACCAACAATTGTGATCTAAGTGAGAGCCTTTGGGCCTTCTAAATATAATTCTTATATATAGAAAATATATTTGATCTATTCCTCCCCAATATATAGTCATTGTAATAAAAAACTCTTATCTTTCTACAATTAATTGTGTATGTACTATTCTATTTTTATATCTATGCAATTGGTTGTGTACCAATATAGCAGACATTGTTGCTTTTGTGAAGTCAAGCAATTTATTTTGAAAATAATTGGCTAGCAACACATATTGATAGTGACTCTAGAAATATGAAAACATACATGAGTCAATTTATTGGAAAAGCAATGGAAATATATCAAGAATGAATAGATGTTCTCATAAGAAACTTTAGGTGTCTATAAGACTTGTATATATAAAAGAATATGTTTGAGAAAAAAATGAAATAAATTAAGTACTAAAATATGGAATCCAAAATAATTTGATAGTAGAAAGGATATGGACAAATTTCTTGATTTCCTACCTTAATTACTTGCTAGGCACTATATTGTATTACACGACCTTTATGATGACGAGATTGCAAAGCACATAGAAAAAAAATAGTACACTAGTATGAAGAAAGGTGTTGTTATGTGGAAGAGGAAAGAAGTGATGACCACCACCATACCCCTAAAAATTAATACTATTAAGCAAATAAATATGGGAGAAGATCACATTGTGGTCAAGGGATTGGCTAATAATTTAGATGATCTCTTAGAATAGTGGAATAAGAAGAATAAAGGAGACCATAAGATACAATTAAGGAAAACATACCAATTCATTTTTATATCCAAAGAATAAGTAGAAGGGTAAGTTAGAGTCACAATCATGATTTATGATATTTATAACATCCCATCAAATTTGAAGAATATCCCACAACTAATAAATGAAAAGTGGGTATAAATTTCTAGACAAATTCACCTTATAAAAGAACGAAGTGTTGATATTTACAACCAAATTAGGTTAGAAGTTTCAAGAGAAGAACCAATTGAATCATTAGAGTAGACAAATCCCCCTCATGTTAAGGGGAGTCTTTATTATGAGACAAAGTTGTAGGACTTCTTTGTAGTAGAAGAAAGAGAAGCAAATAGGATAATTATTTAAGGTATCAAAGAATTAATAATTGAGGATATTGAGTCAAATATTCCATCACAAGGGATTTAATTAGAGAGAAGGGAAGTTGAGATTGATATACGTAGTATATAGATCACCAAGGTCTTTGGAAGGGCCAAGGATTCAAATGTGTTTAGTAGAGTAAAAAGGGAAAAAGGAACATATAGATCAAAACTTCTTGAGGATAAGTTTCCAATCACCATATTTACATAAAGGGGAAAAACCAATGGAAATTGAAGTAGCCATTCCATGTGTGGAAAGACAACCACTACCTAAATTCATTGGAAAACCTGATCTAAAGATTCATTGTGGTAATGTAAAAGCTGTGAAATTATTTGGGTTGCTATGGGCAGGTTGATCATCCTTATTTTTTGTATTATTTCTAACCACTTGATTGGTACATAAAGGTCAATGAATTTTTTAGTGGAAAATAGTGATCAATTGATGAATAGTTGAAATTTTGGAATCAAATTTTGGCTAATAGTTCAAACTATAAGGTGACATGAATCGCCACATTTTTATAAAATTTTATTTTAGTCTTATTTATATTGCCAAACCATTTATTTTATTAAAAGATTAACTCAAAACTCACCACAATATTTGATGCATAATTAGATCATATCACCTAAATTTTACAAGTTATAGTAGAAATATAAATTAATTCACTAATAATATATCATAATTATTAGTTACTTTAGGGCCATATCACTAATCTTTAGTTGTCACCATTGATTTAAAATATAATCTAATGACCCTCATTGTGATTCGTGAGGTAAAATGTACTTGTGGTTTGTAATGCTCATGAGGCCCGAAATTGTTTTTGGATCCCATGAGCATTACAAATTGCATGTATATTTTATCTCATGGAATAAAACAAGGTCCATTAGATTATATTTTAAATCAATGGTGACAAATAAATATTATAGAGTCTACCCCTTAAACCCATCGATCATTTCTAGCTTTTGAGCCCTACTTTTTCATAAGAATCTATATTTTTTTTAATGAAAGTATTTACCATGGTAATTAATGAACTTTCCTACTATTTTACAAGGTTTTCCAATATTTTCTACAAATTTTTAGTGATGTAAAAAAAATAATAAAATTTAATATTATTTTTAAAAATAAAAGATTTGCCAATAGAAATCAATATTTTTTTCCAAAAATAAAAGATTCACTAGGATTGTATGAATATATATATATATATATAGATATATATAGATATATATATATATATATATATATATATATATATATATATATATATATATATAGATATAGATATAGATATACATATATATATATATATATATATATATATATATATTAATGGGGGTTATTAAATTTATCACTGAAAAATGACCCACCAAATAATATAAATATCTTGGAGAAGATATAAAAAAATTATGAACAAGCATTATACCTCTTCATGATGATAATAAAATTGTTGTAGAGATATCTAATGCCATACAAGGGAGGCATGAGAATGTGCAAGTGTATAATTGCATGCTCGGGCCTCACGAGGATAAAATGTACTTGTGGTTTGTATGGAGTGGGCTAGGTGCTCGGGCCAGAGAACCCTCTTTCTCAAAATTGATTTTGCTAAAGCCTATCATCGCATAGAATGGCCTTTCATTCTTGCCACATTGAAAACCTTGGGATTTGGGCCCAACTTTATTCAAGCCGTCCAAATTATTTTTTCAAATGCCTTTGCTTATATTACCATCAATGGCCACTAATCCTCCTCTTTTGGCCTCTTCCGTTCTATTCAGAAAGGATGTCTGCTTGTTCCTTCTCTTTATGTGCTTGTTGATGAAGGTTTTTGTTATCTTCTAGCCTATGTTGTTTCCTAGTAGAGGATTAGAGGCATTGCCCTGCCTAACTCCCATTCTCAACTTGTTAATGGCCATTTCGCTAATGACTCCTTCATCACCCTCCTGGAGGAGGAAGATAATATTAAGGTAGCTCTTGGGTGCCTTGCAATTTTTTGTGATGCTTCTGGTTCCACCATTCAATGGCATAAAAATCTGTGTTACATACAATCTACTCTGCCCACTCCTCACTAGCTGTAGTAGTACAGATGGAAGTGGATTGGGCCAAGGGAAATATTTTGGTTCTTGGGCATTCCCTTTGCCTTTCAGGCTTCTCTTGCTGAGTTGTGGCAAGCTATTCTCTCCAAGATTGAGAAAAATCTGGCCTATTGGATAACCAAGCCTCTCTCTCTGGCAAGAAAATTTCAAGTGTGCTTGAAGATTTTGGTAGTTACTAATGTCTACTACTCCTCTTGTTGGGCCCCTTCGAAAGCTACCTATGCTAGGCTTGAAAATCTGCTTCAAGACTTTCTTTGGGCCTCTGCAGAGTCCCACAGAGGGTTTCACTATGTTTCCTGGGAGTTTTTTTGCCTTCCCTAAGAATCTGGAGGGCTTGGTCTGCTCTCCACTCATCGACAAGGGACTACCTTGTGTGTTAAATGAATAATTAGAGTCCTTTCTAGAAATGAAGCTTGGAAAATTCTCCTCAGGCATTGCATTCAATTAGGATTTCTTGTTCATAGAACAACCTAGAAGGGGATTGGATTTCAAACCCTTCTAGTCATGAAGGAATCAGTTCAAATCATGGGAAATTTCATGGACAAGAGAATTTGGAAATATTGGGAGGTGGTTAAGCGTTGGCTCCACTGGGCCGAATCTGGTTTCTATGATGGGCTTTCACTCAATCATCAGAATGTGTGGTGGTCACCTCTCTTTACTAGTAATGGTCAACCTCTGGCCAAGTCTTCTTGGCTCAAGGCACTAAGGTTCCATAAGAAAGGTATTCAAACCTTGTAACAATTATTTCATAGATCCACAATGCACATTATGTCGTGGGAGGATTTTTGTGCGCTTTACAAACTTTAGAACCATGACCGTGATACTTTTGATGGTCTGGTGAATGTTATTCTTGCAAATTGTCTTCACAAGGTGGGAATTCGTGGGTCCAAGCCCTGGTGGAAGGACTGGAAGTGGTACCCATACACCCCTTTCAAAAATTACAAGCCAAGGCTTGGCTATATGTGGCTATCGTCACACTTTCCTATGATTGATAGTCTTAACCAAAGATGGCTTCTTCATGTTTGGCAAAAAAGATTTGCTACCATTTGGTCTGCAAGTGTTGAGCTGAAACTCACCCACTTTGCTTGGTGTATTATTTTCCAAGGATTACATGTGGGGTCTTGACTTGTTCACTTGGGTTTCAAGACCCTCGATGCCCTTTTTGTGGGCAAGCTAAGCCTTTTAAGCATCTCTTATGGTTTTTCACCAGAGCTCAGTAGTTTTCAACTTGGATTCATGACTTCTTTTAGCCTTTCAGGCCAGAACCCTTCTCCTAACATACGGTTATGCTGGGTGATTCACCCAGGCTTCTAACCAAGTATACCCAACTTTGGCACACTTTCAAAGTGGAACTCCTCTTCAATATCTAGAAAGATAGAAATTCTTGCATATTTGCTCACACTCAAATGGATAAAAATGTTTCTTTATATTCTAAAGCTATTATTTTCTCTAATGTTCTTTTTAGATCTAAGTGCAAGAAAACAAAGTTGCGCTTTAGGCGGCTCACCTTAAGGTGCTTCTATATCATTGGGGCAATGCCCCATGTACTGTGGCTTGGGTTCCTACCTCGCCCTCCTCTTCTCATGGTCGGTTGCCCTCTCAAGGCCGATAGAGGAGTGGCTCTGGTCACCCCCACTCTCATCCTCCTCCTTGGTGTGGCTCCCACCCACCTCAGTGATCTTGCTCTCCTCCTCCACGAACTGATCAGGGGTGGCCCTCTGGAGGAGTTGTGGGGATTAGCGGTGGCGGTTATGGGTGGCCCTCTGATACCACTCCTGGCAATGACTCTGGTTGGCCTATAAGTAGCTTTGGTTGGCCAGATTCTGGTAAAACATTTCCGCGTCTACCACTTGCAATCTCGCCCCAACGTGAGGAAGATAAAGAGAAAGAAAAAGAAGCTAACGATGGTTGGGGCCCTCCTTCCGGTGTCACTCCCGACCCCGTTGATGTATGGGGAAAAAGATGGATGACAGAGACCCTCCTGGCTTTGTTGGAACTGCTTTGGCCGCTTGATGGCCTTTTTTTATGTTGATATGATTATGGACTTCTGGGCTAGGCCCAAGTGACTCTATTTTTTTGATTTTCTAGGATCTGCCCATGTGACTCTTGGGGTGTGCCTTTTTACCACCCATCCTTTTTTTTGTGAATATTTATTTTATCTTTATATATTAATATAGATATCTTCTTATTCATCAAAAAAAGAAATAATACATTAAATGAATAAATATTGGCTCATTAAAGGTATGATACCCTAATTGTAATAAAAAATGGATGTCATGCCACTTTCATCCTATGAAGAATCATGTAATAGGTTTATGGATATTGAAAGTGAATATAAGATTTCCTTGCACTCTAAATGGAGTGTGAAGAGGATGTTTTTTCAAATACAAGTTATGATAGTGAACTATGACATATTTGAGTGCTAAGAAGGGATATACTTCAAATGATGAAATTAAAAAAGATAAAGTTGTGCCTAGAAATGAGATGGGGGATATATGGTGCACTTGTAAAATAGAGGACCACACAAAGGTTGAATGCATAAATAAGGTGTTGCCAATTGTTTCTTTATTACGATTGAGTAAGTTTTTTTGCATCAAAATTTTGGATCACACTTTGTGATCCATCATCGAGATGAAATAGAGAGCTAATGGATCATAGATTGTGATTCAAAACATTGATGCAAAAAAACTTACACAATCATAATCCAAAAACAATTGGAAACATTCTTTATGGATTGTGGAAATCTACTATCTCTTACCCAAATAAGATGTTTTGTTAAATATACCAAATGATAGGATTTGACCAAGGATTATTTGCACAATTTGAAGTGAAGTACATAAGTACTCTTACATAGGAAGAGTAATTTAATCCACCCACTAGACCTTTGAAGCCTCAAAACAACAAAAAGTGCATATCTAGGGGCCATACTAACTAGAGGAATAATAATACAATAAGATAAAATAATAATAGTGGGTGAATTTAGAGTTGGATAGTGTATGAATCTAAAGGCCAACCTATCATACAATGTTGATAGTGTAGTGAATGAGACCAATTTGTAAGGGATTTCCTAAGAAGTTGAAAAATACATGATTAATTTTTACATGGTGTACACTTGGGGATCATGATGATAATGCATGTTTGAGGAAAAAACATAGTGTGAACATAAAAATTATTTATGTAGGATAGAATGAAGAAGTATTGGTTGTTACACATTCCCAAGTAAATAAGGCTATATATGTAGACCCATGCATAGGAAAAGATTTTTTTTGAAACAAGAGTAGATGTGCACCATGCCATGGTAAATATGTGCTACCAATCTAATGAAAAAGAGAATATGATACTAGACTAGTTGGATTTAGATAATAAAAAAATGTAAGGAAAGTTCTATAAATAACTACACTAATGAAAATGACACATCTATTGCAAATAATTCCTAAAATAAACAATGATATAACCAATATAGTAAGTGGGCATAGTTAGAAGGCTTATTATGAACTAGTTAGCATTTGGAAGTTGAAACAACGAAGAATCAATAATTAAACCTCCATTCTCTAGTGATTAGATAATTGATCCTATTCTTTTTATGGTGAATTTGGAAAGGAGACCAGCTATGGTACATATGGAGATTCTTGGGAAGAACCTAATAATGATAATTATTAATGGTAGACCTATGTGAATATACTTCTAGAATATATCTGGTGAATCCTATGAAAACTAATTACTTTAAATCCAAAATTTCAACTAGTGGGAGTGGCCCAAAATTGGATAAAAGTGCTCAAAATTCTTATGGAACAAAAGACAATAATTGGAACTCAATCATTTTTATTAAATTTTGTAGTCATTGTAATACATAATAATTTATATGATGTATTTTTGGGTTAGGGTTAGTTGACAGAAGCCAAATCCAACCATAAATAGTAAAATACTCTTTGTTAAAAATAAGGGAAATAAATATATAATTTATTTGATGAATTAAGGAATAAGTGAAGAAGAAACCTCCTTAGATTCATTAAATTTTGAATATGGAGAAGAGAAACTAAATACAAGCGATGAAGACCCATAGACCTTGATCCTAAAGGAATCTTAGAGTTGGATCCATGCTTTAAAGATGAAACAAATTCCTTTAGTGGTTTATTCTAGTGGAAAATGCAATACTATGAAGTATTCCGGCCTAATTATAATTTTATTAAAAAAATGGAGATTAATTATGAATATCAAGTAGGAGATGGCATGCAACACAAATATGAAAGGTTGAATCCCTTTATACCATCAACCTCAATATTCCCTGTTGAACTTTTATACAATGTAAGGTATGCAATGCAAAGGTGGATGATAGATCAACCTATTACTTTGAGGGTAAAGTAGATATGAAACACCAAGAGGTTACTAATATGATGGTGAATCTTGGACTAGATGGAGTTTCGAAGATGATATTTGTTAGTAATTATTGGAAGACTGAAAATAAAATCAATCACTTAGGATATTCATGGAAAATAATGTTGTCTTTTCATAGGCCTACAAATATTTGAAAGGAGTATCGATAGAATTATGTGTTCACGGGATTTCCTAGGTATTGGGGGCACAACTAGTATAAAGAAGATAATATAGTATGAACTCAAACCATGTATCCAAAGAACAATAATAAATTGATTAGATGCTCAAAGAAGGAATTATCTTTAGGGTGGATATGAGTGATTAGTTGTATCCCTTAGTCAGTTCCCTAAAGAAAGAGTAAAAATAAAAGGATTTGGGTTTACTTTCAAAGTTTGAATATGGTCACAGTCAAGAAACCATTGACCATTCTATTCATAAATTATATCATTGAATAAGTAGGGTGACATGATATTTATTCATTTATGTATAAATTCTATGCATATAACCAACTAAGAATAGCTAATGAAGACAAGTTGAAGACCAATTTTATAGTGGAAAATGGATCGTACGCTTAAAAATAAATTCCATTTATCCTTGCAATGCTCCAACTATGTTATAGATGATCATCATGCATATCTTTGATAAGATGACCTCAAGAAATTTTAAATATTTATAAATGATGGGTCAATATATAATGACCAATAAATACACTTGAAGGCCTTAATCGAGTGAATGCAATGTAGAGAAACACAATTGAAATTAAATCCAAAGAATTAATAGTTTCATGGTACCACAAGGAAATATTCTTAGCCATATTATTTGCAATAATATACTAAAGAATTATCTTGGAAATATACATGTAGTTGTCAAGATGGAAGCACTACAAGATAGTGTTGGAGAATGCCAAGATCAAAGAGCATGAAACAACCTTCCATAAGTGAACAAAAATATGAGCACACTAGTATGTGTATCGATATATAAAATAAAGAGTGTATAGCTCAATGAGAACCTTACATATATAGGCAAGGTAGATGAATTAGTAAGGTAGGACTGAACAAGTTGAAGACCAATTTTATAGTGGAAAATGGAATGTACGCTTACAACTAAATGTCATTTATCCTTGTAATGATCCAACTATGTTCTAGATGATCATCGTGCATATCTTTGATAAGATGGCCTCAAGAAATTTTAAATATTTATAAATTATGGGTCAACATATAATGACCAATAAACACACTTGAAGGTGTTAATAGAGTGCATGTAACAATGTAGAGAAACACAATTGACATTAAATCCAAAGAATCAATAGTTTCATGGTACCACAAGGAAATATTCTTAGCCATATTATTTGCAATATTCTACTAAAGAATCATCTTGGAAATATACACGTAGTTGTCAAGATGGAAGCACTACAAGATAGTGTTGGAGAATGCCAAGATCAAAGAGCATGAAACAACCTTCCACAAGTGAACAAAAATATGAGCACACTAGTATGTATATCAATATATAAAATGAAGAGTGTATAGCACAATGAGAAACCTTACATATATAGGCAAGGTAGATGAATTAGTAAGGTAGGACTTAACAACTAACCACCCCTCCAAATGTGCAACACTTTTGATCTCACTTGAAAAGTGTGTGAGAAAGTGGAAAGTATGCATGCACTAGGTGTATAAGGTGATGCTGACACATGTATCAATGCTATGAAGTGAGATGAAAAGGATAAAATATAACTAGTTTGATAAGTCACTATTAACACCAACACCCCCTTTAAGTGCAACTTAGGGAGTATTGTATGCACTAATGATAAATCTCGACTACTATCCATGTTAGGTACTCATGAATTTTTTTATCACAAAGTGGAGGAAAGGAGAGAACCTAGTGGAAAATAAAAATCCTCTCCAAAAGAGACATGATACAAATGCAATAAAATATACAAGTGAAGAATATACGACTCCTGATGACCCCTCAAGGACTACTTCTATCATGAAGTACAATGGATATTTCCCCCATAGGAGAGAAAAGAGAGGTCTATGTGACTCCC
The DNA here is from genome assembly GCA_007115665.2 of Sequoiadendron giganteum. Classification (NCBI taxonomy): domain Eukaryota; kingdom Viridiplantae; phylum Streptophyta; class Pinopsida; order Cupressales; family Cupressaceae; genus Sequoiadendron; species Sequoiadendron giganteum. Next base: position 236,583,998 of record CM021110.1, on the reverse strand, counting down.
CCAAAAACTGTGAATTTATGAACTCCATATGAGGAAATGCTTCCTCCCAAAACTAATAGTAGAAGAGAAACCATGTAGCCTCCCCTCAAGACGATTCATGTAGTGTTGGAAGATGCCCAAAAATATATTTTGAATATGATCCACGATCACTAGAAAATATTTCTCCCCTTGGGAAGAAACAACACAATAAATTTATGCAAGACTACTTCCCATTCTTGATAGGAATATGCAAGAAGTAAGATCAATGTCTTTGAATGTTGCACATGTTCCATAGAATAAAATGATTCCAATGATGCCTTGAATAATTCTCAAAGATATCCAATCCAATGTTGATGTGTGATGGATGTTGATAAGATGGATCAAGTACCATATGTGATTGAGGAATAGAGACCATGGATGCATGATGATAACTAGACCAATGTGAATTTGGCACTGCTATAAATGATGTCAACATAGATGATGACTGAGTTGGATAGGTCAACTCATGAATATATGCACAATATACCATGATATAAGCTAATGTAGGTGAGACAAGAACAAGATCCAAAGATGGAAATAATGATGCAACTTCATCAAATCTGACATCAAATAGAAGACAAATATCCTCAATGGTGTCATCCAAATATGCAAGGTGGGATTCTACAAACAAAGATCTGATTTTTGATAGATATGCATCCCAATACAGTGGATCTAAAAATATGATATCAATTTCTTGATGCAAAGAATAATTAGAACTCATGGATGAGTCAACATTGGATTTAGATGTAGCAACACATATGTTTCAGGTTTTACAATCCTGAATAGGAGTTGGATGAGAGAATGTGGGGTATGAGGGAAAAACTCATCCCCATGTTGATGACTTCAACAATATGTGCAGTTCAATTTGCAATTTCTAGACATGGTCTAATTATTAGCAAACCTAAAAATTTGAAATGCAAATATATCCCCCCATAATGATTAATGCTGAAACATAGACCCCCCTAGAACAATGTGAAATAAATTTTTACAAGTTGTGAAGATCATATTTCAAATTGACCATTTATATTGCACGATGATTTTTGTTGGTGTAAATAGGTATTTTTCTTATATAGTATTATCTAGGTCCTATTTACATTGCTAACTCCACTTAGGTCCTAGGAGAGTATCTTTCTAGTTAGCATTAATTAGGGGAGAACCTTTATAGAACCATTAGTTGTCACTTATCTAGTTGAAATTTATTTAATGCTTGTGTCGTAGGTTGTTATGTAGGATTAAGACACTTGTCATGATCTTGTCTAATCCTATTCACCACCTTGTCTATTTAAGCAAGGCTTCATATGTACATTTGATAATCTTAGTCTCATTTTCAGTTGCGTAAGTCCAACATCATTGCAATCTTGAGTATTGCATATTGGCCACATCATGCATCCATTGTTGCAATTTCATGTTCTTTCTTTTCCCTCTTGTAGAAAGGCCGTTGTTGGTTTTTGTCGATGATCTTGGAGGCTTGAGTCCTTGAGTGAATGTAACATGTTCTAGTGCTACATCCTAGCTCCTACATGGTATCAGAGCTTCAGAGTTGCGAAACCCCTTCTTAGATATGAGGGTGATTCGAGCTTGAGATTTTGCAGGGTGCATATTGAATAAAAAATGGTATATACATTTTTCTGTGTATTTTTGAGAAAAATAATTTATGGGTTTTGTTCAAAACCACAAAATACCATTTGTGTATCTACTAAATATTGCATATAATGAGTAGATCTTATAGAAATAATTGTCAAAATAGCCCAACGCAACTATTTTCCCTACAAGTGAAGTTCAATTTTTTTACCAAATCGCATGTTTTGGTTTTTGGATTCAAAAATTCTTTCTAGGTTTTTTGGGTAGCATCAAAATATTATCTCAGTATCCATTAGTTTTTGCATGCATTGGGTATATTTTTCAGAAATCAAATCATAAGGGTCATGTTTGCATTGTCGACTGACAAAATTTACCTTTTTAAAAAAAGTTCATAACTTTTTCCTCAGTTATCGATTTTTTGTGATTTAAGTGGCATTGGAAAGCTGATTTTGTTCTCTACATAGATCTAAGGTCATTTTTATTCATGGAGGCAGACGTGAACATTCATCAGTGCATGCACTATTTCCTTTTTTTGTGTGCATTAGGCTTACATTTTCTCTACACCTCATTTTAGTTCCAAATCATTTCTCGATCATCTGTTGCTTCATAGATTCTAGGGTTGTGCTAGTTTGTGAGTTTTCCAATGTTCCTTGGCATTGGGTCTGCTTTTTCTTATCATGATTCTAACTTGAGTCCTTGAGTGAATCTATATGGTTTCTAAAAAACAAAATTATCCTTCCTTGCTTGTTAGATTGAGGATTCCAGTGTTACTCCACAAGTGTGCTTCTAGTGCTTCTTTGCAACAAGTTATCTCATTATGGGGAGGTTGTATGATAACTCTTTTCATCCTTTGTGTGGATGGAGATTGATTGGATTTTTGATGGATACCATTATTGCATTTATCTCTCTTTTGGGGAGGAGTTTTGTCCCACTGATTTTTCTCCTTTTTACCATTTTTGAGAGATTACATTTGCATTTGTATATGGGTTCCTAACATATCCTTGTAAACGAGACCCATCTTTGTGTCATTTGCATAATAATCAACTCCCTAAGTTGTACTTAAGGGGGGTGTTGGTGTACATAGGTATTTTTTGTTGAGAAGTTGTTGATTTGGCATTGTTGTCATTGATGCCAAAACCTGGGATTCGAAAGGTTGTGCTTCAAATGATATACATAAATGATCTATCCTATCATATGTTATAATGTTGCATAGTGTGGATGTTATTATCGATCCGGACATGGTAGTACTTCTTTTTGGGACATCTGTGGAAGATAGTTAATGCATAATAATGAAGAATAATCTTTTTGATATTGATTATTGTGCCTAAAGCTTGTTCTGAATGTATCTTTTCTATTCAAACATTCATGTAGCATGTTACAAGTTTTGGTATGTCTAATTGCATCCCTCCGGTTGGTACTGAAATTAATGATGATCGAGATTTTGTCTTGGTTGTGGCATTCCTACCAATTTATGATGATCAATATTTGGTCTTGGTTGTGGCATTCCTATCAACTCCGAAATATATCTCATGTAATTCAAAGTACACTATATTTTGGTAATTATGCTAGGTGATGAACTTATCTTATATATGACCTATTTATGGGTCCCAATGTAACGTGGTAAGAAGATCTTTATGTGTGACCTATCCTTTGGGTTTGGTGCTAGCGTACCAAGTCTTATTGGATATTTCATGGTTGTTCTTCAAGCCAACATGTTTTGCTAAGCCGACTCATTTTGTTCTTCGGGTATATATGTAGAACATATTTTTGGTACCAAACAAGAAGTGTGATATGTCAATAGTGATAAGGGTGCAAATGATTGTGCGACAAGAAACATAAAAGGAAGTGAAGGAAAGTATTAGGAAGAAGTAATTGCATTGCAAAGGTTGTGCAAGGAAGCTATGTAGAAGATTCTTCACTAGATCTACTGAAGACAGATATTTTTCTCTTAACTGGAACTGAATTCATGCATATGTAGATGCAACTTCATCAATTCATGTTTTTGTCTTTTTGTAATCAGTGATTTTTGTATTAATCGAGCATTGATCCCACTAGCAGTTAACCTTACATGTAGTGAGCATTTTGGTAGTGAGCCCTTGTAAAAAACACCTTAACCAGTAATTTATAATTGAGAATTAGTTTTCTTCATGGTTTTTCCCATCTTGGGTTTCCACGTAAATTTTGGTGTTCATTGTGCATGGTGTTGTTAAGTGCTTGCATGTTCACATCTATTTTAATAAATATTTGATTGATTTAAGATTTCTCCCAATTAAGTAAATAAAGGAAAAGTGTTTTGTGATAACCGATTCACCCCCCTCTCAGTTATACAAACTTTTCAACAATTGGTATCAGAGCTTGGTCCCTTGTAGATAGAGCTTAACCACTTGAGGGAGATCTTGGCAGTTTGAACAAGATGGTAGTAGATTATTACTTTGATGAAGAAATGAAGATAATATGGAAAGTACAAAATCTGAAAATGAGGAATTGAAAGAAAACATCAAGGAGGTAAATGCTTGCATCTCAAAGCTAAGGGAGAAAATCTATAAATTCAAAGCAAGACACAAAGAGGTCAATAAGGAATTAAAGGAGTCAAAGGAAAGTGTTGTGAATCTAAAACTACGATTGGATGAATGCAAGAAGATAAAAGAAAGTCTCAAAGATACCATTAAATAGAAAATGGAAGAATGGAAGAAGATTGAAGAAAATATCAAAGATCATACCATCAAATAAAAATTGGAAGAAAATGAGAAGTTAGATCAAGAGTTAAGAAGGCTGAAATCAAAAGATAGAGTATGAAAAAGCAACATGATTCTAGATCAAATTTTGTCCCTATAGAAATTTCACAAGGATAAGGAAGGACTTGGCTTCTTAGGCGAAAGCTCAAATCAAAATACTAAGGGTAAAGACAAAGTAGTTGAAGCTGAAGAAAGATCTTTTGTAGCATGTAAGGTCTAAAACTCTAGAACATCTACAAAAAGACCTTCGGTAAGGCAACCAAATGCTCAAAGGTGATTTTCATTTAACAGTTATTGTTTTCTATGCAAAATTTTTGGGCATAAGGCTATAGAGTGTAGAAGCAAGAAGAAAGCGAGTATTCAATTCTTTAACTGTAACAAGTTTGGTCACAAAGCAAATCATTGCAGAAGTCAACTATCTAATTTGGCTAGAAGGAATGAAATGAATAATCTCTTTCATGGTTATTTCTACTTATGCCATGGTTATGGTCACAAAGCTAATCAGTGTAGATCTAGAGTTCACTCATTTAAGTCAGGGAAAAGATGTTACAAGTGAAATCAATTTGGACATTATGCTAACACATGTAGATATGTTGCTCCGAAAAGGTTTGAAAACAAAAAGAAGGTTGCTGAATCAAATGAATCTAAGAAGAAGACCATCATGGTTTGGAAGAAAAAGGAAACAAGTGTGGGGAGCCCCTTTGTGGTACTGGATCCTGATATAAGCTCTTCCAGAATCTGAGCCAACTGCCTTGGCTTAGGGGGAGATTTGCAAAGCATATCCTATTGGTTCCCCCTCTTCGAAGTAATATTGATGTGTTTTTCGGCATGACTAAGCTGGATTCAGGTGATGTTGCATGATGAAGCTTAATCTAGATGATTGAAAAGAAAATTATAATCGCTGGTGCCATTGATGTACGCTTTGGTGGCAGAATCATCATGAGAAATTAAGGATATAAGATAGAGTTTTTCAAATCATTTATCATAGTTTGCAAAGAAGAAGAAGAGGTTTTCGTTGAGTGATAAAAGATTGAAGAAGCTAAGCGCAATGATGGAATCCGTGTTGGTTGTCAGTGAATCTAGTGGCGATATTATGCTAAAGCTGAAGGGAGTAGAGTTGGACGGATTTGATCATTAGAAGATGAAGGAAATGGAACTAGGGTTGAAGTTGGATGTATTGCAGAATGTATGTGCCCTAGGTATGGATTTATGGGGAGAATTCCCTTGGTTTTCCGACAAAGAGTCTATCTTGTTCCTGTTGAGTTGATTCAAGGA
>CM021110.1:236374467-236578289 GCA_007115665.2 Sequoiadendron giganteum | reverse complement strand
TTTGTTTTGCCATCAATGCCAAAGGGGGAGATTGTTGAGAAGTTGTTGATTTGGCATTGTTGTCAAAACCTGGGATCCGAAAGGTTGTGCTTCGGGTTATATACATAATGATCTATCCTATCGTATGCTATAATGTTGCATAGTGTGGATGTTATCCTCAATACAGATATGGCAGTACTTCTTTTTGGGACATTTGTGGAAGACAGTTAATGTAGAATAATGAAGACTAATCTTTTTGATATTGGTTGTTGTGCCTAAAGATTATTCTGGACGTATCCTTGCTATTTGTACATTCATGTAGCACATTACAAGTTTTGGTATGTCTAATTGCATTCCTCTGGTTGGTACTGAAATTAATGATGATCAAGATTTGGTCTTGGTTGTGGTGTTCCTATCAATTGATGATGATCAAGATTTGGTCTTGGTTGTGGCATTCCTATCAGCTTCGAAATATATCTCATGTAATTCAAAGTACACTATATTTTGGTAATTATGCTAGGTGATGAACTTATCTTATGTATGACCTATTTATGGGTTCCGGTGTAACGTGGTAAGAAGATTTTTATGTGTGACCTATCTTTTGAGTCCAGTGCTAGCATACCAAGCCTTATTGAATATTTTAAGGTTGTTCTTCAAGCCGACATGTTTTGTTAGGCCGACTCATTTTGTTCTCCGAGTATATATATATATATATATATATATATATATATATATAGTAGAACATATTTTTGGTACCCGACAAGAAGTATGATGTGTGCGAACAATGATAAGGGTGCAGAGGATTGTGTGACAAGAAACAAAGAAGGAAGTGAAGACATGTGTCAGGAAGAAGTAATCAACATTGCAAAGGTTGTGCAAGGAAGGTGTGCATAATATTCTTCACCGGATCTGCCTCAGATAGATATTGTGCTCTTAACCGAAACTGACTTCATGCATATGTAGATGCAACTTCATCAATTCATGTTTTTGTCTTTTTATAATTGAAGTGATTTTTGTATTAATCAGGCATTGAGCCCACCGACAGTGAGCCTTACATGCAATGAACATTTTGGCAGTGAGCCCTTGTAAAAATCACCTTACCCAGTGCTTTATAATTGAGAATTAGTATTCTCTATGGTTTTTCCCATCTTGGATTTCCATGTAAATTCTGGTGTTCATTGTGCATGGTGTTGTTAAGTGCTTGCATGTTCATACATGTTTTAATTAATATATGATTGATTTAAGATTGCTTTGGATTAAGTAAAGAAATGAAAAACATTTTGTGATAATTGATTCACCCCCCCTCTCAGTTATCCAGATTGTTCAACATTTTTCTTATCTAATCTTATCTAGGTCTTATTTACATTGTTAAGTCCACTTAGGTCCTAGGAGGGTATCTTTCTAGTTAGCATTAATTAGGGGAGAATCTTTTTAGAAACATTAGCTACCACTTATCTAGATGGTATTTATTTAATGCTTGTGTTCTAGGTTGTTATGACTTAGTTGTCTCATGTGATAAGATTAAGACACTTGTCATGATCTTGTCTAATCTTATTCACCACCTTTCCTATTTAAGAAATGCATCATATGTACATTGTTATATTCAATATGGCATTCTTGCATCCGTAATGATAGCATGATATTTCTACCATTTCTCTCTTGTGGAGGCTATTTTGTCTTGCAGGTGATTTTGGAGTGTTTGAGGAGTTCACCATAAACTCTTACAATTTTCACAAAATGGGCTATCCAAATCTTAAAATTATAAGTAAATTTGATTTTTTTGCAAAATTCTAATATGCATCAAAAAAAGTTTGTGAAATTTCGATTATAGAGGTGAAAGTTATGCCTTCTTGATTCTTTTTTACAATTATGACTTTGGAGAGAAAAAAATGATATTAAACAACATGAAAACTAAAATGTCTTGATGCTAAAGTCTCTGAAATGAAACCAAATTCTCGTCATCTATTCACAATTCAAATTTCGACCTCCCATTTGTAAGTTATGCGAAAATTAAGAAAAACCCTCTTATGAACACTTGTATAAACCAAACGATTAATATTGACCACTAGTGATCAACATCAGATGTTGCAGTTAGAAATAATATTATAGTTACAAAAAATCTAACAATTAGCTTACAATTAATGGGTACAATAGATATTGAGATTAATTGTAAACAACACAAGTTAGTGCTGAGCCCAAGTGTAGAGGAGACCAAGTCTTTACTTGAAGAGGTCACTAGATGCAAGTCAAGAGCCGTTGGGGTATGGCATGAGAGTAGGTCAAGTGGTGAAGGCAATTAATGTTGGTGTTGATCTGGTCGCTGGCCTATGCAGAGAAGAGCCCTAACTGGACCTGCGTGTGGATTTTTTGATTGAGTTTGCCATGAAGAGTCATCTATGTGAAGCAACAGAGATCTTCACACCACACTAATTTAGACTGAGTTAAGGTGAGGTGTGGAAGCCCACGTTTGAGGAGGCTTCAATGCCTGCCTTATTTAGCTGGCCACACTTTGTTTTTATGTGGAAGCCACATATGATGGACGTCACGGGTAGGAGGAACTTCTAAGAGGCTGCATGGGATTTCCCGTTGATAATGGCTGGCCATTGAGAGACCAAATGTGCTACGTAGTATGCAAAAAAGCACGCCTGTGATGGAAACGCCTGTAAGAGGCCTTTAGAATGGAATAACTGCCAATAATCAATATGAATGTTGCATTTCGTTAATGGAGGAGGGTTGTTATCGTGAGATATAAAACACTTGCATGGAGCCTCCAAGCCGCATACATACAACCCACGACTTTTACACACAAAGAACTCATTCCTGTGAACTAGTTCACAATATATTGCCCAAACACTGAACTGGGTGGATGAACCAAAAACTCTACACAGATATTAGCCAAAAATTGCCACAAATTTCCTGGAAATAGGCCGAAATAGGCCACAATTTTCCTAATTGCTTTTCTTTTCTATGTACAGATTTGTACAATACCATACAGACTTGCATGGTATTGTGCATATTTGTATGGTACTGTATGGATTTGTACATACAATAAGTACAATTTTTTAAAATTGTAAAAAAATGAAAGTTATCGAAATTGACAAAATAAAAGTTTTTTTTTGTTTCTTGAGTCTTTTGAACACAATGACGATGTTTGTTTGGATTCACGGTGTTCTATTGATAGAGATGCGTGGGAGTCACCTTGATGCAGGAAGGAATGTGCTCTCATAACTCTAATACCGTGTTGAAGAATGCCAAGATCAAAGAGCATGAATCAACTTTCCACAAGTGAACACAAATATGAGCACAAAAGTATGTCTATCGATATACAAAATGAAGAGTGTATAATAAAATGAGAAACCTTGCATACATAGACAAGGTAGATGAGGTAGGAAGGTATGACTAAACAAGTAACCATACAAATGTGCAACACTTGTGAGCTCACTTAACAAGTATGTGAGCAAGTGACAAGTATGCATGCAATAGATGTCTCAAGTGATGAAAACACATGTATCAATACTATGAAGTGAGAAATAAGTGAAGACTTAAGCAATGCAAATAGGATTCTCCTAAATAAGCTAAAAGCTAATTAGTCTAATAAAGACTATTTACACCAACATCTACCATGAGAATAAGATAATACTTGGGCAATGCTAGGTATTACTTTCAGTTCATTAAACTTTTTTCCCAAGTGTTTGATCCTCTAGATGTAGTAACAAGGAAGGGAGTTTTGTTTGAAGTTTCTAATGAAAAGGAACAAACCTTCAAGGAATTAAAGGTGCACTTATAATTTTACTTGGCCTTTCTTATTTTGGGATAAAAAATTACACTTGCATATATAGATGCTTCTAATTTTTATTTTAGAGTTACCTTGGCACAAGGGTTTAGGGGTTAGATCATGTAATGTTCCTCAGTAGTGGGTTGTTGCATAGTGTAGAAAGAAATTACAGCATGACAAAATGGGAGATTGTTGGTATGGTGTATTCAATATAATAATATTAGCACTACTTACTAGCAATGTCATTCACATTGTGTGTAGAACATCAAGCAATGATGTATCTCATGAACAATCTCACCACTTAGGATTAAATGGATAATTAATTCTACTTCAAAAATTTATATTTAAAATTATTATCCAACTAGGGAAATATCAATTTTTAGCCAACCATGTCTAAAGGGTATAGTCTAGAAATCCAGTCAAAGGTGCAAATGAGAAATTTTAAAATGATCATTTGTTCAAGATTGCTATTGTTTCAACATGGTAAAAAAATTAGATAATACTTGTCTAAATTTTTATTCTTAGGAGGTGTGGAATTAATTGATTAAAGAAGACTAGGAATAGAGGAAAGGAATACAAAATTATAGAATACACGTGACCTATCCACATATTATGAAGATGCATCATGCATGAGGAAATGCAAAGTGTAGTTCAAGAAGCATATGGAGATTTAGTGTGTGTTTGGATATGATTTCATGGAATGAAAAATATTCTTAACAAATATTTGGTAGTTAACATTTCATCATGACAAAAGTTTAAATTTTAAAGTTGTGTCACATTTTAAAAAAGGAAATGATCAACACAAATATAAATTTTCAACTTATAGAGCATCTAAAAGTGGCATTCATGTTTATAATTTTAAAATTATGTAAATTAATAAAATCTCAAATTTTTAATGTAGTTTAGAAAGGAAATAGCTAACACAAATATACTTTTTCAACCTGGATTGCCTAAAAGTGACATTCATGTTTGTAATTTTAATTGTATTTAAAAAATAGTTGGATGTAGTTATTTTTGTAAATTTAAGAGAATAATTTTAATTGTTGATTTTTTTGAAAAAAAAAAGTGAGATTGATGGGACATTGCATATAAATATAATTATTTATCTTTGATTTCTTCCCCTACATACATAAATTGAAAATCTAGTGCATGGAAAATTAATAATTTTAAAATTTGAATTAATCAAAATGACAATTTTTATAGATGCCAACTTTTTCTTTTTTAAATATAATTTTATTAAAAAAATATACCTTCTTGGAGAATATTCTCTCTAGTATACCATGTTTTTTTCAAAAATTTTAAATAAATTTAATATTTTGTAAATTTCTAATTAGCCAATGCATGGACACTATTTTTCATTTTTTTTAAAAATATGTGGACAAAATTAATTTTAGCAATTGCCAATGCATGAATTTTTTTTGAAACATTATTTGTCTTGAGATATGCTCTCATTTCCATATATAGTTGTACAATAATTTCCCCATGTTTAGTCTTGTGCAATTGTCATTGTTTGTGACTAATAGTGAAGTGTGTTTCCCTTTTCATTTGGCTTGTCTATGTTTTTTGTTGGTTGACAACTCAAAATTCTTTGGATCCTCACCATATTTCACTGAAACATGCATCCTCGAATAAGAGCCACTATTAAGTCTTACAATTTTTCATGCCCCCATCTCATTTTCCATCATTTATTTAACCGATTTGAGAAAATCTACATGGGTTTGTTATGTGTAGTTGAATTAATTATTTTGTTCAGACCTAAGTACCCAAGGTGAAAATCTAAAAAATTTCTATGTAGAGGTCATATGAGGTTTCCACCTTGTAGAATACCCAAATGGGTATCTTTAATTCAAATTTGGTGACAATAAGAAAAAAATTGACAAAGTTATGCTTGTGTGGGTTTTTGGTCTCCTACTAACTTTTTACAAGGATTTGTTGTTGAACCAACCCAAGACTCTTTCAACTAGTTTTGAAGCATTTTCCTGCATGACTGGTATCGAGTGTTTTTTTTTTTTGCATTTATGGGCATATGTTGGTCATCTAAACTAGAATCCTTTTAACCAATCCAATACTATTAGTTGGTTCAAATGTCTTTCCCTGCGTAATCGACATCAAATCGATTTTCTACATTTGTGAGAACCTAGTGGCCAACTAAATTTATGGAGAAGAGTAAGTGAAGAGGTTAGTTGCTCAATAAGTTCCATTCGGTGGTGTGAAATGATCCATAATTTTTAGTAGGAGGTGTATAGTCCATAGAGTTTGGATCAATTCATGTGAGTAGTTTTTATTGAACTAGAAATTTACTGCAATACTTTAAGGTACAATTCAACAATGGGTCAAATTTATGCAAGAGGTTCCAAAATGATTAATAAACTGCTTGAGTGCAGGTATCTTTATCTGAACTAGTTCATTACTTAATAGGTGTAGTTCAGATGGAAGTCGATAGGTTGCAAGGTTCCAAACTCGATTATTAAGACTTAACATAATTTGTTTACTTGTACTTCCCTACATGGTAATAGAAAGTGAATATTAAACATGGTGGTAGCAAGTGAAGATCCCACATGGCAGTAAAAAGTGGAATTTTCCTATTTGTAGGAAAATCACTTCCAATTGAACCAAATGTAAAATTTAAGCCCAATTACCATTTCTTTCAAAATTTGATGCACACGGGTATAAAATGTATATCTAAGTGTTTTGCAAAGGAATTTTCTCCTACTGAACTTGACCAATCCACACATTCAAAATGAAATGGGTTATGTGAATGTTTCACTTCCAACTTACTCCAAGCCAATTGATATAATTTTGACGATAGAGAGAGATAAAAGGACCAAGAGAGGCATAAAGGAGGAGTCAAAACTTTCCTTGGTTCTAGGAACTTAAGGAATCTCTATTAGGTTCCTAGTTCCCGACCAAGTCTCAGCAAAAGGAAAAGTAGAAAGAAGAAGATAATGATGAAAAAGGATAGAGTTTAAGAGGTTTTAGGTTTTCTAGGAACACCCAAAGGCACTGATCCATTCTGATTCATGTCTCAAGTATTGACGGCTAAAGACAAAGTGAAGAAAGCACAAGTGTGATTTGAAACCAAGGTAAGAAAGGAATTAAGAAAATAGATGAATAAATAAGAGGTTCCACTTGTTCCAAAAATCCCTCAAACTCAGGCTATCAATTCTAGTTCTTGCGTAAAGATTTAATTAAGTTCCCGATCAATTGTAAACCTTTGATGAAGCTTCAAATACATATCAGATTGCCAATTCAAGTTTGGAGCATTCCAATTTTGTGTCATAAAAGGGAAATATTCAATTACAATTGAAAATTAGTTCCATGATAAGTCACAATTATGAACATGCTCATTTTACTATTGAAAGGAATATTGGAAATGCGCCCAACTCGCGAGTCAACCATTCAGTCAACCCCAGTAGTCTTCGTCAACACTTACTACCATATTGCGCCATCTTCATCAACAACTCAAAGTAATGTGGTGACCACCGCACTACTGCAGCCTCTTAACTCACTGCTCGCGGTTGCGCGGTGTTACCGCGATACCGTAGCCTCATCATTTTTCTCTCGCAATAGCGCGGTGACTACCGCCATACCACACAACTTCTTTCCTCTCACCACGGTAACATGGTTAACTGCCATCTCGTCTCTCTCTCTGTCAGTCCATACTGTTACTGCTCTACCGTGGTCTGTTCGATTGCCTCCTGCAGTAGCGCGGTGCCCGTCTTCTAGCAGTTGTTGTCCATCAGTGGACGATTACCGTGGCCCCCACAGTCTATTTCTTAACCGTGATGGTAGCATGGTAAGCTCTTTCCTTGCAGACCACGCAGTTACTGTGGCCACCATAGTCTCCTCGTAAACTACGACGATAGCGTGGTAGTCAACCCGTTTTGAATTTTTGACTTTTTCTTGCGACTGTTAGTGGGCTCCTCGTTGGCATAAAAGGACATTTTTGATTGGACTATCTTCTTTATGACTAGGACTATATTTAAATCGATTTGACCTTGTTTAGGACATATATTTGTTGGCATTTTTCATGACATTAAAGTTTGTATTAATTTTTATCTGGGTCGAAAATCTTTATATACTGGATTATATTTTATAATCGAGAGTGAGGATAATATAATATATATTTTTGCTCTGAAGTAGTAAAGGTGGTTAATGGTTGTTTTGTGTTAATTTTTTTATGTGTTTGAATTTATTTTTTTATCTCTGCTATTTCCTTCATGTGGTATCAAAGCCTAAGGTTAGTTCTAGAGAGTATAAATCATGGCAGAAAGCACAAGATTGTGTAACCCTCAAATTCCACAGTTGAATGGAAAGAATTATGACTACTAGTCTATAACAATGAGAGCATTATTCTGTTCACAAGATTTATGGGAGTATGTAGAGAATGGGTTTCCAGAACTGGCAGATGCAGCAGCATACAATGCCTTATCACAAGCAGAGAAAGATTTGTTGAAGGATAACAAGAAGAAGGATTCAAAGGCTCACTTCTTTATTCTACAAGGTGTGCATGAAAGTATTTTTCCTAGAATATCAGCTACTACCAAGTCTAAGCAAGCATGGGACATATTACAAATAGCATATCAAGGAATGGACAAAGTCAAAATTGCAAAGTTGCAGATACCGAGAAGAGATTTTGAGACTTTGTTTATGAAAGAAAATGAGTCTGTAGATTCATATTTTACTCAAATAATGGGACTGGTAAACCAGATGAGAACTAATGGTCAGACACTAGAAGATGTCAAAGTTATAGAAAATATTTTAAGAAGTTTACCCACAAGATTTGAGTCAATTGCAGTCACAATATAAGAGACAAAGGATATCACACTGTATTTAGTTGATGAGCTATATGCTTCATTAATTTCTCATGAGCACAGACTCAGTAGAACAAAAAATATGTCATTGGAGCATGCATTCAAGTCACAAGCTTCAATCAACCAAGGAAGAAGCAGAGGTAGATCAAATTTCAAAGCAAGAGGAAGAGGTTTCAATAGAGGTGGAAGAAATAACCAGTCAAGTTCAAGTGGAAGAGGCAACAGCCAAAACTCATCTCAAAACTTTCCTCAAGGACAAAGGTATGATAAATCTCAGGTCCAATGTCATTACTATAAAAAGTTTGGCCATTACATGAATGAGTGTAGAAAGAAACAGTATGAAATGAGTAGACAAAATGCAATTTTTTCTAGAGAGAGTCAAGACAATAGACCTGATAAGAGCACAATGTTTTTAGCCTATAATGTAGCTCAAGCTAGTGAGAAAGAAGTTTGGTTTTTAGATTCAGGCTGTAGTAATCATATGATATGAAATTTAGAGTTGTTCACAAGTTTAGATGAGAATATTAAGTCAGATTTCACCCTGGGTAATGACAACAAAGTGTCAGTTAAAGGAAAAGGAAATGTTAATATTCTAACCAAGCAGGGGGAGCAGAAATATATTTCTGATGTCTATTTTGTGTTTGGCCTTAAACACAATTTGATGAGTGTAGGACAGTTAATTCAAAAAGGTTATAGAGTTTCTTTCAAGAATGGGTTATGCACTATTTTAGACAAATACCCAAGTGGCCAGTTGATTGCAAAAATTCATATGACAAACAATAGAATGTTTCCTTTGAGAATACAACTAGCTTTGAGTACAAACTTTGCACAAGCACAAGAGATATCAACTATTATACAAACTGTCTTTCAGGTAGAGGTAAAGGATGAGAACTGGCTTTGGAATTTAAGATTCGATCATTTAAATTTTGGAGGTTTGAATTTGCTTCATAGGAAGAACATGGTAAAGAGAATTCCATTAATTCAAAAACTAGAGAGAGTTTGTGAAGGTTGCATACTTGGAAAGCAACATAGAGAATCTTTCCCAACAGGGAAATCCACTAGAGCAAAAGCCCCTTTGGAAATAGTTCATTCAGATTTATGTGGTCCAATGCAGACACCTTCAATAGGTGGTAGTTTCTATTTTCTGACTTTTATAGATGATTATTCAAGGAAGACATGGGTGTATTTTCTGAAACAGAAAAGTGAAGTGTTTAATTACTTTTTTCAATTTAAATCTTTAGCTGAAAAAAAAAGTGGTTGTTTCATCAAAGTGCTGAGAACAGATAGAGGAGGTGAATACATATCAAGAGAGTTCTTAAATTTCTGCAGAGAACATGGAATACACAAACAGTTCACAACAAGATACACACCTCAATAGAACGGTGCAGCTGAAAGGAAAAACAAAACCATAATGGAGATGGCTAGAAGTATGTTAAAAACCAAGCACTTAACAAATGAATTTTGGGTTGAAGCTGTATCTTGTGCAACATATATTATGAATAGTTTCCCTAAAAAAAATGTGATGAATATAATCCCTAAGGAAGCATGGACAGGTAAAAATCACGTGTCTCACATGAAAGTTTTTGGTTGTGTTTCATATGCACATGTTCCTGAACAGTTGAGAAGAAAAATTGATAACAAAGGAAAAAAATGCAATTTTTTTTTATATAGTGAAGAATCCAAAGCATACAAACTATTTAATCCCTCAACCAAGAAAGTAATAATCAGCAGAGATGTCCAATTTGTTGAAGATGAAGCATGGGATGGAAGTAAAGAAAATACAGTCAATGTTACTATTAATATCCCTCAAGATGAGAATGAAAATACACTTCCAACTAATGTACCTACTATTCCTAATCAACCTCAAGCAAGTGGTCAACAACTGACACCAACTAGTAATACAAGAGCAGCAACAAGAGGACTACAGACACCAACCACACAAGAATTTCTGGCGTAGGACCTTCAAGTCCACATTCTACAGATTCAAGTGGCTTATCAAATCCAACTTTGGCTAGTATGAGAAGATAAAAAATCAGAAGCATGACTGATAGCTATAATCGAAATGAAGGTGAGAACAATTCTCAACAATTTACACTATTTGTTGTTTATTCACAAGCTAAGATCCTATTCATTATGAAGATGCAATCAAGGAAGAAAAGTGGTTAACAACAATGGATGATGAGATAGACTCAAAAGAAAACAATCAGACATGGGAGTTGCAAAATCTTCCAAAAGATAAAGATGTCATAGGTGTCAAATGGATTTATAAGACTAAGTTGAATGCAAATGGAGAAGTGCAGAAGCACAAAGCAAGATTGGTGGTAAAAGGTTATGCACACCAACTTAGAATAGATTACGATGAAAATTTTACACCAGTTGCACGACTTGACACAGTCAGAATGCTATTGGCTTTAGTAGCACAAAATAGATGGCTAGTTCACCAGATGGATGTGAAGTCTACATTTCTCGATGGTTATCTGGAAGAGTAAGTCTACATTGAACAACCGCCAGGATATGAAATATCAAGACAAGAGGACAAAGTCTATAAACTAAAGAAGGCACTGCATGGTTTGAAACAAGCTCCAAGAGCTTGGTATAGCAGAATTGATAGTTATTTCACAAAAAAATGGATTTACTAGATGTGACAGTGAACCAACACTATACACTAAAGTGAATGATGAAGGTAAAATTCTAATCATATGCCTGTATGTTGATGATTTGATTTTAATAGGGAATCTGTCAATTGAAATGTTCAAAACAGAAATGATGAAAGAATTTGAGATGACAGACTTAGGTTTGATGAGGTATTTTTTAGGCATTGAGGTAACACAAAATAAAGATGGTATTTTCATTTCACAGTATAAATATGCAAATGATGTTTTAAAGAGATTCAATATGTTAAACTGTAAGTCAACACCTACCCCAATGGTGACTGGACTGAAATTGAGCAGAGAAGACAAAGGGTCTGAGGTGAATTCAACCTTGTACAAACAACTAGTTGGGAGTTTAATGTATCTGACAGCCACAAGGCCTGATATAATGTATTCAGTCAGTTTGATTTCCAGATTCATGGAAACACCAAAGGAGAATCATTGGAAAGTTGGGAAGCAAATTTTGAGGTATATCAATGGAACCAAGAACTATGGTCTTCAGTATTCCAGATCAGATGATTTCAAATTAATAGGTTATACAAATAGTGACTGTGCTGGGAGCATAGATGACAGGAGGAGCATGTCTGGTTATGTCTTTCATTTTGGAAGTGGTGTTGTTGCATGGGCTTCAAAGAAACAACCTAGTGTCACCTTATCTTCAGATGAAGCTAAATACGTTGCAGCCACCAGTGCATCATGTCAAGCAGTATGGATGAGGCAAGTTCTGATAGAGATTCAAAATGAACAGGTTGATGCTACAAAAATTTTCTGTGACAACAATTCGGCCATTGCATTGTGAAAGAACCCTGTATTTCACAAAAGGAGCAAACACATTGATACACAGTTTCACTTCATCAGGGAGTTGATTAACAAAGGAGACATTACTTTGGAATTTTGCAGATCAGATGAACAACAGGCAGATATATTTACCAAGGCACTGAGCACAAAGAACTTCAACTTTCAAAGAGACCGGCTGGGAATAGCAAATGACGCAAGTTATGCTCAAGGGGGAGTGTTGGAAATGCGCCCAACTCACAAGTCAACCGTTCAGTCAACCCCAATAGTCTTCATCAACACTTACCACCATACCGTACCGTCTTCATCAACAGCTCATGGTAACACAGTGACCACTGCACTACCACGACCTCTTAACTCGCTCCTCGCGATTGTGCGGTGTTACCACGATACCATGACCTCATCATTTCACTCTCGTGGTAGCGCAGTGACTACCGCCATATCGTGCAACTTCTTTCCTCTCACTAGGGTAACATGGTTAAAAACCAACTCGTCTCTCTCTCCGTCAGTCTGTACTGTTACCACTCTACTGTGGTCTGTTTGCTTGCCTCATGCGGTAGCACGGTGCCCGTCTTCTAGCAGTTGTTGTCCGTTGGTGGATGGTTACCGTGGCTACCGCGGTCTATTTCTTAACCACTATGGTAGCATGGTAAGACCTTTCCTTACAGACCATGTGGTTACCACGGCCACCGCGGTCTCCTTGTAAACCGCGGTGGTAGCTTGGTAGTCAACCCGTTTTGACTTTTTGGCTTTTTCTTGCGACTGTTAGTGGGATCCTCGTTGGCATAAAAGGATGTTTTTGATTGGACTATCTTCTTTATGAATAGGACTATATTTAAATCGATTTGACCTTGTTTAGGACATATATCTATTGGCATTTTTCATGACATTAAAGTTTGTATTAATTTTTGTCTAGGTCGAAAATCTTTATATACTGGATTATATTTTGTAATCGAGAGTGAGGATAATATAATATATATTTTTGCTTAGAAGTAGCAAAGGTGGTTAATGGCTGTTTTGTGTTAATATTTTTATATGTTTGAATTTTATTTTTCATCTTTGCTATTTCCTTCAAGGAAAATAGCATGCTGATGAAGACTCCAAGTTGTCCTAGGTAGTTGCGCACCAGGCAATATTTCTTAAACACTAGTGATGTGCCTCCTTCTCACAAGCATGAAAAATTTATCTCTTTCCTTTAAAGGGGAGACTTGAATAAAATGCAATGGGTTTTGAGGAGACTAAATTCTTTTTTGAGTACAGGATAAGAAAATTCTAGAGTCTATTTTTAGGGAAAATAATTATCTAGGTCTATGCATTTATTATGTAATAACATTGAATATTTTGAATTGAGGAATATAGTAATACATGCTTCAGTGTTTGTCATCACTAGATTGTGATAAGGTATTTCTTTGGGCAGAATAATGGAGGATTGTAATGTCCTTCAGTTCATATTTGTTGTAATTTTGTTATTTTTCTTGTTAGTGTATGTTCAAGGACTGTTGTAATCTCTTTCATTGAAAATAATAAGAATATATTGTTTCATAATGGATTTTGAAGTAGGATCACATTTTTAGTTTATAAAAGGTCAAATTATTACAAGGTAAAAATTCTTACATGACCATCAAAGTATATTAGGTGTTATGAAATGAAGATGTATTCATGAGTGACTCTATGACCCTGAAATATGCATTGATGTGTTCTCATTTCTCCCATAACCTTAGAATTGCATCTAAATTGATAAATCTTAAGACAAACGTAAATTATTTCTAATTATTTACTTGCTTCATACCTAGATCTTAAGTATTACAAGGAAGTGGCTACTTTTAGAATGAATTTATAAATCCTTGTTATAATTGTATGATGTCTTTCATCTACTAGGCATTGGGTTATAGATTTGTTGCACATATTTACAGTTAGTGTCATAAAGGGAAAGCCTAAAGTGTAGAGGAAAAATATTGAAAAAGTTTTTATTTGTTGGCTTAACTTCCAAAAACTTTGAGCATAATACCTAACTAATCTTTAGGAGTTGCGAGAATAGAAGTTGGGGAACCAATAGATTGGAAAATCTATTGGGAAAAATAATGGTTGTCTTTAGGTTAGATTTCAAAATTGTATGGTTATTTATCATGTTTTGTTAGCCAGTGTGAAGAGAACCATTTTATCAAATATTTGTCAAAACTATGAGTGATCTTTTAGTCCATTTCCCTTAAGGGGTGGAAACTCTAATAATTTTAAATCAGTGAGCAGTATTTGAAGCATAACATCAAATGAATGGTAGAAGACCTCTATTCCAGAATAACCCAAGCAAAAAGTTGACATGAGACTTGTAGAAGGACAAACAGACATGGAAATATAAAAAGGTAAGTAGGCCATCCACACCCAATACCAATCCTTTCAAAAATATTGAGGAATTTATGAATAAGAATAGATCTATTAAGTATAATGATTTGCAAGAAACTAGATCTAATATAAATAAGGATGAAAATATTTGGATGGCTCCCAAATACCATGAGATCTTGAATAATGTTGAAAAGGAAAGGGAAAGAGTACATATTGGATATGAAATTAAAAAAATAAAATCTTTTCAAGAGTAATTTCCCCTAAAACCAACCCAAGAGGTGGTATATTTGTTGAGCATGTTTTGTCTCCCATAAAACAAGAAGAAGCCACATATTGGTATAAAGACACTACTACCTCTAGATTGAGAGACCAAAGAGATGGTATGGAAACTGATATTGATTCACTAAGAGAAACTAGAGCAAGGAAGAAGGTTGATAATTCAAGAGAGAGTGATCTCTTGAAAGAAGTAAATGAACTTAAAGTTGAATTAGACAAAATGAAATCCCAAAGAATCAAATATGACTTGAAGAAAGGGATTGAAGCCTTGAGAAATATTGACCCACCAAAGATGAATGCAAAGCTTGGAGGTTTTGGTCATAATATTCCTATAAATCATGTTGGAGGATTAGTTCTTAGTGTATCTAGAAATTCTCAATGTGGAGGCCATATTCTTTCTTGACCACTTTTAGTGAGAAACATATAATTGAATTTTACTATAATTCCTGGATATCCAAATCTAGACCCAATTGAGGCAAGAATTGCATTACAAAAGTTCTCTAGAAATAATGCCTTGTCAAGGGAAGATCATTTGAAATTATTTGTAAATATTAAACATGACTATGAAATTGAAGATGAGGATGTCTTTATAAATCTATTTGTACAATATTTGATTGATGAAGTCAAATATTGGTATAAAGGGCTTGTTGATGCAATTATTAGTTCGTGGGATGAATTCAAAATAATATTTAGAGAAGTATGGTGATAAAACAGATCCAATATCTATGATTAATGAATTCACTAATATCACAAAGGGATTTAATGAGTCTATTTATGATTCTGATGGAAGATTCATTATGTTCATGAATAGAATTCATGTTTACTTAAGGCCTAATGAGTAGATATGTTTGGTTTTAAATTTAATTATTATGATGCCAACATGGGTTAGTTATTGAGAGATAGTGACCCTCAAACATTGAGGGATGCATTGTTAGACCTCTCTAATCCTAGCCTGGGTAAGATAACATTTTTTTATTTTGACTTGGCATTATAAATGTTATCATACTGAGATTAGACATTGATGATTAGCTATTACGCTGAATTACATGCTTATATGCTTATATACTGTTATCATTGCTTTTGTATGATTATGGAAAGGAAAGGGACGATGTCGTAACACTCGTATCCGAGAGGCTTACGATATTATGACCCTCTTCTTGATGATTGATGTTGCTTCAGCTATATGATATATGCTATATGCACATGTACTTTGACGTGTGATTAGAGTGATGCAGGTACTGAGTATCGACTCCGCCTAGATTCACAAGCCTAAGCGTACTCTTATTCCCTGCTGGTGGTTATTGGAGGTAGTCACAGGCCTAATGTCCCCTACCCTAGCCCACTTTACCCCATTAGTGCAGTGTTCCCATATTGTCTTACCATCCGGTTACCTAACGGTAATGTCCAGAGCACCTTTCAGTCATATGTGGTTTACCAGTATGCCTTGTTGAGGTATTTTGTCTTGGTTTCAATTAATCTTATTATGTGGCTATATATTTTGGTTGTCGGTGTTATGATGTGGTTTTCATTGACATCTTTTCGTGGTTTCAAATATGGTATTTTATAGTGTTTAAGTATTTTACCCACAAGATTTAAAATATGTTTTTGATTAAGGAAAAACAGGTTTTGAAGGGACCCCGAAACCCTTTACAAACAGATTTTGAATGGATTTGGAACCCTCAACCAGGAGGTTGTCTAAACATAAAGACATGAAAGCACAGACAACCAAGAAAAAAAGGCAACGAAGGCCAAAGAACCCCAACCAACTACAAAGCCGCAAAACAACCAACAACCAGTTAAAGATTTTAAATATGTTATTTTAAGTGATTTTTATTCATCATTCGAGAGAATGATATGTTTTCATTTAATAATTTTAAATAATTTTATCAATCCTTTTTGTGAGCTCTTATAGTCTTATTTAAATCCTATTTGGGGAGCTCGTGTATTTTAATGATTGGATTTAAATTATTATTTTATGTGTTATTGAGAATGTTGGATATTTAGTGATTTAATTAATTGATTTGGAGAGCTTTAAGAGTTTATTTAATCAAATGTTTTTTTTCATTTTATTGTTTTGAGAGTTTGTAAATGTGATTTGTTTTTTAGGAGTTTAGTTAAAAAAAGAAAAGAAAATGGACAACTTTGTCTTGGATATATATAACTGTTTTGAACCATTTTGAGGGAGTTATTTTATTTTGGGAGAGGGAGAAATTTCTCTGTTTTGGGGGAAGGGGTAGAAACCCCAGGTTTGGACGACAGAGTTGGGGGGAAGAAACATGGAAAATCTTTGGAGAAGAAAATTGTGGGCAGCTGTTTGTTGATTTCAGCGTGCCATTTTCTCCTTGTTGTCTTATTTTGGAATCTAGTTGCATCTTATGTTCATACCATTCTTTCATTTCAATTTTGGGGTAGCATTGAGGTATTTTTCTGTGGTTCTTGAAACCCTTGAATTTTTTGTGGTATTGAATGTGATTTAGCTCAGGAATGGTAGCTTTGCATTTCCCTATGGTAGATTTATTCTTTTTTTTTATTGGTGTGAATACTGGGTGGTTGGATAATGTTTGTGTGGGAATTGATTTGTTGTTTTGTAGTTTTCTTATGGCAGACTTGATTGTACATTTCAAGCTTGATTCTTTGCCATTAATTTTTTTTTTTAAATAGATCAAATTCTCTTGTCATAAAATTTGAAACAAAGATGGAATTCAACTTGAATTGGTTAAATTTGAAATGAGTTGCTGGCAAAAAAGATTTTTGGGCACTTTTAATTCTTTAATTTTTTTTAATGTTTTTGCCCAACTTGTGAAAACACATTTTTTTGATGCTTCTCTTTAATCACTTGATATAAATGTAAAATAATGGTGTATTCCATGTAGAAAAACTCATATATCAACTGGGTCTTTGTCAGATTTGAATTCTGGGTACTTTCATTTTTGGTCAAATTTGTGCCTGCTTGTTTAAACACGCTTTTAATTGTTTCTCTTAAAAAAACCATTATAAACACAAAATAAAGGTGGATTCCATGTAGAAATGTTCATATCTCAACTAGGTCTTTGTCCAATTTGAATTCTGGACACTTTCAATTTTCATGTATTTTCTTGTCCAACTTGGCAAAATGTTGTTTTTCAGATACCTTGTTTTTGGTTCTAAACTCAAAAATCAAAGGTGTATTCCAACTTGAAACGTCAAAATTTGAACTAGGCCAAGCTTCGATTTAAGATCTGGGCACTTTGATTTTTTGTGAAATTTCTATGCCTCTTTTTCATTCGCTTGAACAACAACTGGAACCATGTTTTGTGTCACCGTCACTTAGTGGTTTTAACTATTTTAAAAGTGGTTTTACGAGATGATTTAATGAGGTTAATACTGATTTTATGATTGGTTTCTTTTTATGAATTAATGGTGAATGTTTGAATGGTATTTGATCTACTTGTTGGCATATGTGATCAACTATTTTAATGATTTTAGCAGCAATATTGCTTGGCTGTTTTAAAAGGTTTTAATGATGAATTTTAGTGGTTTTTCATTGTTTCATATTTTCTTTAGATCCCTCATTTGGTTAAATGAGATGTGCTTAAGTCAAGGTCATTAGAGTGGTCTTATTGAGTGGCTTGCAAGTGGCTGCCAGGGAAAACTAGTAGCAGAGTTATAGTAAACAAGTGATAACTAAATAAATACAATGGGGTAAAACTCTAATAAGATAATGAGTCCTCATGCATGGTCTTGAGCACTTGTAAAGGTTAAGGATGCACTCGAGAAGGACTATCCTTTTACAAGGCGTTGAGTTATCTGTTTATGGGGCATTGATTCAGGCATGAATGTGTCTCTTCGTCTATATGAGATGTGTACTTGATTCCGTGTGGTGTCATCCATTCGAGCACGCATGATGAGACTCCATCTGATCTGCACTCTAGTACCTCATACCTTAGTAGTCATGAGTAGTACCTTACATGTTATTGTATGAGAATCTTCATGTTATGACATTGGCCTTATGCATTGTAATTCGTGTTTGCTTTGTGTCTGCTGTGAGTGTTGGCCATATGTTACCCTTGCCTTGTAATTTATGTTTGGGCCTTGTGACTACCTTTGAGCATGGTGGGGTGGTCTTTTTTGGGTCCACATGGTAGGGAGGCATTGCCACTGCCATTGGGGACTGGTGTACAGGTTATTGGAGCACCAATTGGAGACATTCTCTCTCGTGTACTTACTTTATCAGTTGATGTATCTTATTCATGGCAATGCCATTGTACTCATGTATGTTTCTTTATTTATATCGTACTCTCTTGAGAGAGAGGATTTAATCACATTATTTAATGAGAAGAAATGTGTTGTTTTATACTTGGCTTAAGAGTTCTGGTGTTGGTATCGGATTTGCTTGTAGTATATTGATCTATATAGCTTTTCTTTCCATAGTTTCCATGCAAAAATTAGAGCTATGGTTGTATATTTCTTTCATTCATCTAGTTGCAAAAGTTTCGGCACAATGCAACCTTCTGTTTAATGTTTTGTGTTGTTGTTGTAAAGTTTCGGCACAATACAACTTTTTGTTTAATGTTTTGTGTTGTTGCTGCAAAGTTACGGCACAACACAAACTTTTGTTGTTGTTGTAAAGTTATGATGCATCACAACATTCTATATGTTGATCTATGTTACTACAATAGAAATTTCTAAAGCAGGAAGTTCCGATGCAGGAAGTTCCAGCGCATCAGTGCTTTCTGTATGTTGTCTCTGCAATGTTACAACAGAAATTTATGGAGCAGAAATTTTTGGAGCAGCAAGTTCTAGCGCAAATTTTTGGAGCTATCCAATTTGCTCTTGTTCAAATTTTCTGTGGACGGTGGATTAGTCCTCTCCTTTGGGTTATACTTTTGGTCATACTTGGCCATGTTTGTTGTCAATATATCGATTTGGAAACTACTTTATGTGTATGTTAGTCTTCTTGTTCAAAAATAATTATCTTGTCCTCTTTTGGCTCTTAACCTTCGAGGTTGCGTAGCGGAGTGTTACATGCATATAAGGTATCCCTTCACAAAGAAAGTAATCAATGAGCATTAGGAAAGGTCCATAAGAGGACTGACTTAAAAATCCTTTTCCATGATAAGGAACATTAGGATAACGGGTCCAAATTTGAGGATAAGTTGGAAAAATTAATGAATAATTTAAAGGAATTGAGCTATAAAGTAGCCAAAAATGAGAAGGGTTTGTCCTATGATAAAAAAAAAAATCATAAAAATGAAAGGATGCCAAATTTTTTCTATCAACGTTACAAAAAAACTTGGCATAATGGTAGACCCATGAAAAATAATCAAAGGATCTACTAGCAAGGACCCACCTAATCCATTAAAGAATCTTGGTGTGAAATATGTTGAAGAAGCTCCTTGGTGTATGGCATGTCAATCACAACATTCTACACTATAATGTTTGGTTGCACATTTCTTTGAATCTTATGATACCCTTTGTGATGAATGCAATGGTATTGATCATGACTTACAATATGATAATGGACATTAGAACGTCAATTTAATATCAACTCATTTATGCTCAAACAATGAGGAATATTCTTCATCAAATGAATGTTGGATTGAGTCAGACTTTGATGACATAAAGTACATGAAAGGTTGTTATTATCAACTATTTTTCTCTAATGATGATGAGGAGACATATCATATGCATAATTTTGAGTCCACTAGTCCAAAATTTAGATTGAGAAGGCCCTCAAATGAAGAAATTTGAGCCTTGAAAACAACATTCGTTGCTCAAGTTAGAAGTAATTATAATTTGAGAAAAAAAGGGAGCAACAATGGTTAAGGCAATGTTGTAGGTATCTTCATCAAATAAAAAGAGTAGAATAATTCCATGAAAACTAAAGTAAATGAGATTAAAGGAAAGAATGAAAAGGTTGACACACAATGTGTAGATTCTACATTCCAAAAACATAAAGGAAAAGTTGAAGACTTTAGAGATGATTCAGGTGATCTGAAGGGTGTGCTTATTTCTAAGGACAATATTGTGAAAGAAAAATAAAATATAAATGTGCTTATTCATAATAGTGATCCCATTTGTAGCGTGCCAAAATATACACCAATTGATATGATGCAAGTCCTTATCCAAATCAATGTTTTAGTGACTCTATTAGAAATGATGAGGATTAAGGAACACAAGGAAAAGAACTTGGCACTCATTGGTCACATTACATCATATTTCATATGCAATACAATTGATGCAAAATAAGTGAAGAACAAAAAACAAGTGAGCAAGGTTGACAACAAGGACTTAAGTCATGAAATTCTAGAGGTATACTTGGGAACCACATTGAGAAAAATCCCATCCTAGGTAGACTCTTTTTATGCAACCTTGTTGGTTAATGACAAGTTGGAAAAAAAATGCATGATTGGTTCTAGGGCATCAACTAATGTCACATGCATTTATCAATCATGAATAAACTGGGTCTTCAATTCAATAAATCCTATGGGAGGTGATTTTATATGGATTCTAGAGAAGTGCTAGTTATTGGTATTATGAAGGATGTCAAGTTTAAGCTGGCCACATTTCCAGAAAAGACCTACAACATGAATTAGGGAAAACTTTAGTGGTGAATCTTCACCAATTGGCGAATAATAGAAATCAGGAGCTCCAAAAATGGTGAATAGTACAAGCTAAAATGAAGACTGAATCGCCAGGTTTTTACAAAAAAATAATTTTGTCTCGATTAATTCGCTATGTAAATGATGCGTCATTTGCACTGATTTGCCAGTAGTTTATATAGTAAAATTTTAAAATATTAATAATATTCGCCAGTAATATTGTATAGTTCCAAAGAATCAAGAAGGGAATCTACTATATTCATGCCAAGCTCCCAGAAAGACGTCTGATCAAAGCTCTGTTTGATCTCCACCATTCACTGTTTCCAATAGTTCATGACATACGTCATCATTGTTGTATCAACGGGATATCCCTAAGTGTCCCACTGATGATGTTCACTCACGCCAATAAGGCTTCCATACTCCACCTGGGGTCCACCAAGGCATAGGTACACCACTTGTGTAATTTCAGAGAATCATGAAGGGAATCTACAATATTTGCACGAAGCTCCCGAAAAGACATTCGATCAAAGCTTTGTTTGATCTCCACTGTTCACTGTTGCCAATAGTTCATGACATACATCATCATCATTGTATCGGTGGGACATCCCTAAGTGTCCCACCGATGATGTTCACTCACACTGATATTCGCTCATGGAATGAACTTGCAACCGTCCGATTTAAAAGCTAATCGATGGTAAAATTTTCAAATTTCATTTAGTCTTACCTTTCAAGTGAGATTTTTTAGAAACACTTCATTTGTGTGTGTTCCAATGCATTCCCCGGGGCTGTTGTCCCCAAACCCCGCGAGGGGGTGTTTCCCCCTCGACCCCCACAAGGGGGCTCTGCCCCCTTGAACACCGCAAGGGGTGCTGCCCCTTGACCCCACTGGTGGCTACTGTCCTCGGGCCCCTACTTCAATATTATTATATATATATATATATATATATATATATATATATATATATATATATATATATGTGGGGCAACTGCGTTGACCAACTATGCAAATTTTTAAAGGAGAGATTCGCCATTGTAATTAATATTTTTAGTGTTTATTCACTAGGATTCACCACTGTGATTATTATTTTTACCAATTATTCATGAAGATTCACCAGGATTTTACAATTTTTTTAATACTGTGCATAAGATTTGCCAAGAAAATTAATATTTTTTTTCAAATAAAAGGAAAGATTCGCCAAGATTTTACACCTTTGCCGAGGGGCGGGGGTTTCTTAAAGTTATCCCTAACATGAATATCACAGTGGTGGAAATCCCTCCTTAATATGGAATATTATTATCAAGGAAATGGTCTGCAATCTTGGGTTGGAGTATACAAATGAATTCATCTTATGCCATTATTCCTATAAATAAAAAATATGTGAAGCTAAACTAATAAAAAATATTTTCTAAAATAGTAGAAGAAACTAAACCATGATAGGACATTTTCTGTATATATAGCTATTCAGATAACTTCAAGATTCAAGCATCTCAACCTATATAAGAAAAAAATCCCCTCCCTAAAGAAGTTTAGATAACTACTAATAATGATGGCATATGGTTGATGCATTTGATGGTGCATGTTCTAAATAAGGATCAAGAGTAGGGGTGATTCTTATTTCACCAAATGGTAAGTCTTCAAATTCTCTTTTACTTTGCATTTTGATTGCACAAACAATGTTTTCAAGTATGAGGCTTTATTGTTGAGATTAAATTTAGATGTGAAACATGAAATTAAAAATCTCAGAATCTTAGGAGATTTATAATTGGTTATTTTCCAAGTTAGAGAAAAGTATACAACCAAGCATAAAAGACTTAAAAAAAAAAGTTTTTGTGTGGGACATCATTGAGTTGTTTGATTCTTTTTCAATTAATTGGGTTGAAAGAGGGAAAATTTAATAGACGAATTCTTTTCTAATATAACCATTAGGTTTGAGGATAAAACCTTGGTTGGATTTTCCAAGGTTGAAGTTTTGATAGGGTCCTTAATCCTTCATAACAATTTCCACTAGAATTTTTTTCATGATGATCGAGATTTTCTCAAGTTCCTCCACCATATTGATGAATACCATAACCAAGAAATTGATTTTTAGAGATTTTTTGAAGTGATTGATGGTAAGGAAACTATTTTTGGGAATGAGGTTATTTAGTTGAAAATAAATAAACTCCCAAAAGGATTGGTGTCTCTTGAAAGTGTTGTTGATGAAAATGGCAAGCATATTGCTAAACCAACCCCTATACATGAAAAATACTTAGAATAAAATAACTTAAGGACTGATGTATCTTCAAATAAGGTGTACATTGGAAGGAATTTAAGCCCAAATATCATGACTATGCTTATTTATTTTTTGAGGAAATAAAAAATAGTTTTTCTTGGTCCTATGATGACTTGAAATCTTATAGGGAAGACCTATTTGAACATCAGATTCCTCTAAAACCTAATGCTAAACCTTTCAGGTAGAAAAAAAGACCCATAAATCTTACCCTAGCACAAAGAATGTAGCAAGTTTTAGAAAATATTAGAGATGGTGGAATTATCAAGCCAATTAGACATCCCACTTAGGTTTCTAATTTTATCCATGTGAAAAATAAAAATGAAGTTATCAGACTATGTGTGTATTTTAGGAACCTCAACATATCTTCTTTGAAAGATAATTACCCATTTTCAAACATGGAAGCAATGTTGCAAAAAGTCACTAGGTGTGAATTGTTATCCATGATGGATGGATTCGTTGGATATAATCAAGGGAAGTTTGAGGAATATAAACAATACAAAACATCATTGACTACACCTTGGGGTACTTATGTCAATGTAAGGATGTAATTTGGTTTTAAAAACATTAGAGACACCTTTTAGAGAGAAATGGATGTAGAATTCTCTAACTTGATTGATACCATCATAGTTTTTTATCAACATGACCTTACTTCATTATAAAAAAGGGTAGATCATTGAATGCACTTAGAAAATATATTTAACATGGCTCTAGAATACGATATCTCTTTGAATCCAAAGAAGTGCATGTTTGGGGTTACATAGGGAAAATTGTTGGGTTATATAGTCTTTAAGGAAGGAATAATGACTGAACTAGAGAGGGTAGTTGCAATTGAAAACATCCCTCAACCAAATATTGTTAAGGGTATCCCATAATCCTTTGGTTAGATTAATTTTATTAGATGGTTTATCCCAAACTTTTATAAGAAGACTAAATACACCCAAAGATGTTAAATAAGGGACAACCATATCTTGGAGTAAGAAGCCTACTCGAGCCTTCCAAATTATTGAAGAAGCAATCAAGGAAACTCCTTTCTTGATATCACCTTATTTTTCAAAGACTTTTTAGTTATTCTCTTTTTCATCTTTCCACACAATTGCTACTATTCTATTGTATAAAAATGATGAGGGATATGAGCAACCTATTTAATCTTTTAGCAAGTCTCTCCAAGTTGCAGATTTGAAGTATGATGCAA
Source organism: Sequoiadendron giganteum (assembly GCA_007115665.2). Taxonomy (NCBI): domain Eukaryota; kingdom Viridiplantae; phylum Streptophyta; class Pinopsida; order Cupressales; family Cupressaceae; genus Sequoiadendron; species Sequoiadendron giganteum. The sequence goes on along the minus strand of CM021110.1, from coordinate 236,553,613 downwards.
TGGAAAAACAAGCATATGCAATGGTTAAAGAAAACAAGAATTTTAGACCTTACTTGGTTGGGGCTAAGATAGTTTCATATATTCCTCATGTAGCTATAAAAGACATTTTCACATAGCAGGATGTCACTGGTAGAAGATGTAGGTGGATCAAAAAATCCAAGATTTTTAAAATTGATATTCTAATAACCAAAGTGGTCAGAGCACAAGGACTTGAAAAGCTTGGTCCAAGTCAAATCTAAAAGCTACTGAGGTCAATTGATTAGAATATGAGTATCCTTTGAAATAATACAATTTTAAGGATTCCCAATGGTACAAAGATGTGGTATATTACCTATATTGCATAAAATGTCTAGAGAATATGACTTAAAATTAGAAAAGAGATATTATAAATTTAGTCAATTAAGTATACTATCATGAATGAGGATTATATTGGAAAAATAGGGATGCCATCTTCCCAAAGTATTTGGATGAAATGAAATCTTGTAAGGTATTAATAAAGGTGCATAGTGGGATCTATGGTGGAAATTCCATGGCAAAGACAATTCCCCATAAAATACTAAGGGTTGGTTATTTGTGGCCAATTTTTTTTGTTCATGATTAGAAGCTAGGAAGTGTGACACATGTGAAAGGTCCTTGGTTAAGATGAAAAATTATGAATACTTAACTTTAATACCTATAGTTGTGGAGGCCCCTTAATTTGAAACAATGGGGATTTACTTTATAGCTGAAATCACTTAAATATCAGTGGCTAATTTATATGGATACTTGTTGCAATGAATCATTTCACCAAATGGATTGAGGCCATCCCAACCAGAAAAGAGACAAGTAAGGTGATTAGAGATTTTGTAATGGAGCATATTCTCATAAGAATTGAAGTACCAAATAATTTGATAATAGATAATGCAATGTTCTTCAATTATACTAAATTTGTTGATTTCTACTCTATATATGGGATCAAACTGTCTTATTCATCTCCCTATCATCCAAAAGGAAATAAACAAGAAAAATCCAAAACTAAGATTTTGATTAGGATCATAAAAATGATGATAAGAAAGAATAAGAAGTCCTAGGATTAAAAATTGAGATTATCTTTATTTGTTGATATGGTTACACTTAATAAATCTACAAGAAATCCCCCCTATGAGTTGGTGTATGGTATGGATATATTAATGCATGTAAATAACATACTACCTATCTACAAATTTATTCAAGAATATGAATTAGACATAGAATATTCCATGCCAAGTAGGACCAACCAATTAATTGAGCTTTGATAAATCCAAAAGGCAAGCCCAAGTAGGTAAGTATATATTTGACAAGAAAGCATGTGCTATAAAATTTGAGGTTTGTAATCTAGTGTTGATGTGGAATATAAGGTCTCAAGACATGGGCAAGCATGGAAAGTTTTTGGTTGGGGTCATACACAACTATGAATACTCATGGTGAATATTCACACTTTCTAGAAAGTAGGGATAGATAATTTTAGTAGTTTCCAATGCATGGAAAATTATTGAAACGTTATTACTCTTGAGCTTTTCTCTCTTTTCCATGCATATTTGCACATTCTTCTCATTTTTTGGTCTTGTGTAGTTTTGATTGTCTAAATCACAATGAAGTGTGTTTCCCTTTCTATTTGGCATGTCTGTGTTTTTTGTTGGTCCGCTTCTTACAATTATTTGGATCCTCATGATATTAATTGAAATATGCATCCTCGAGTAGGAGCCACTATTAGGTCATGTATATTTTCATGGCCCTATCTCATTTTGTACCATTTATAACTAATCTAATAAAATCTACATGGGTTTTTATGTGTAGGATGAGCCATTAGTAATTGAATTCATTATTTTGTTTAGGTTAAGTACCCAAGCTAAAAATCCAAAAAAAATCTGTTTAGGGGTCATGTATGAAGTTTCCACCTTGTAGAATGCCCAAATGGGTATCTATATTTCAAATTTGGTGAGAATTGGACAAAAAATAACAAAGTTATAATTGTGCAGGTTTTTGGTCTCCAATTGGATTTTTGCAAAGATCTTCTATTGAACCAACCCAATACTCTTTCAACCAGTTTCAAAGCATTTTCCCACATGAATAGTATCAAGTTTTCTTTTGCATCTATGATCATATGTTGGTCAACTGAATAAGACTCCTTTAAACTAGTCCAATACTATTATTTGGTTCAAATTTCTTTCCTCATGCAACTAAAATTAGATAGATTTCCCATATTTGTGGGAACCTATTGGCCAATTGACTTTGCAAAGAATGGTGAGTGAACAAGTTCATTGCTCAAAAAGTTAAGTTTAGTGGTGGTCCAATGATCCACAATGTTTAGCAAGAGGTGGATAGTTCAAAAAGTTTGGATGACATCATGCAAGTATTTTCGAGTGAACTAGAAATTTACAAGCAATACTTTAAGTTGTAGTTCAATAGTGGGTCAGATCTTTGCAAGAGGTTCTAGCATGATTACCATATTTCTTAAATGTGGGTATCTTTATGTGAACCAATTCATTTCTCAACTAAGTCCCAACAAAGGGAAAAATAGAAAGAAGATAACAATGAAGAAGAGTAGAGTGTCAGAGGTTTTGGGTGTCCAATAACACCCAAAACCACTAATCCATTTTGGTTCTACCTCAAGTCTCAAAGACTAAAGAAAAAGTGAAGAAAGCACAAGTATGATCTAGAACCAAGATAAGAAAGGAATTAAGGGCACAAATGAAGAAATTAGAGGATCCACTTATTCTAAGAACCCTTAGAACCCTTGATCAATTCCAGTTCCTACCTAAAGATTTGATTAAGTTCCAAATTTATTACAAACCTTTGATGAAGCTCTAGAAACATATTAGATTGCCAATTCAAGCTTGGATCTCTCCATTTTCATAGAATCAGAGGGAAATATTTAGTTACAACTAAAAATTTAGTTGCATGAGAAGTACTACTTATGAATATTGATAGGTCTAGATAATGGTTTAGTTTTTTTTGTTTTTATACCTATTTTAAGATACTTTTAAACATATTCTCCAGATAATGTTCCTACATTATGGTATCCTTTTATATCCATTATGCAAACTTGAACCTTAATTATGATGATGAAATTATGGTTATAATATATTAGTATTATATGGTTTATATGAATGAATGTATGGAATGTTGAAAGAATGCTATGAATGAATTGTGATAGTTATCCTCTTGTACATGTTTTATGAAATTAACTTGTTTTCAGCTCAAAAGGAACCATAGCGTAGCAGTTGCGGGGTGAACCCATATAAAAATGGATGACTGAACACCAACGTAGGGGAAGCTCCAGGTTAAGTTGAACGTGGTGGTTGTTGATCAAAGGATCTTAATGAAGATTGGGTTTGCGTTGTTATGACCAGTTTAATAAACGATGAAGAAGAGGTCTCCTTCATATATGAAATTTTGACAAGTGGTTGTATGTTTACATACAGTTTTTTTTTGACAGAGTTCTAGTTCTGATAGGATTTCTCTTTCCTTTTCAGTTATAGGTTGAATAATTCAAATATTAATTCCATGCTCTATTATTTGGGAGCGGAGTTAATGGTTTCAGTTAGTTGTTGCTTTCAATAAATATTCCCTCAATTTGTATATAGTTGTTGGTTGAATAAGTAGGATAGTTAGTTGGTTTTTATCAATTTTATGTTACCAGTTACTTTTAGTTTCAAGACATGAAAAATATTATAAATGATTGAATCCAATCTGTGGAAAGATCTTTTGTAATCTTTTACAATATGCAATGAATGGAGTTAATCTTATGGGATGCATAGAATCTATTAGTTAGATTGCCTTCAGTTAAGTGGGAACATCTACTTGAGAAGACCACTCAAAGGTATTGTTCTTCACTTCATCTTTCAGTTATTTATTTCTATTAATAGTTGTTATTAGTTTATCATTGTTCATGAATCATATGCAAGTTAATTGGAATTGCATTTCTTTCTTATTATGAATGAATTCTTGTGAATATGCATGTAAATATTATTAGTAGCACTTTAGAGGATAGTTTAGTTGAGTCATTAGTTTTTATCAAGCTTTCGATTAACACAATATCATTTTATTAGTAGTAGTTTAGTTACAGTCTTTATTGTAGGTACCTGTAGAACTGGTTATGGTTTATGCTTTTATCATTTTACAATTTTGTGAGTTTCCAACAAGTAGAATAACTTAGGTAGGGTACTTTAAGTAGTTTCAAGTCTATGAAGGCATATATAATGTTGCACCATCATAAGCTTACAAGCCCTAGGTTGATAATTTAATGTAGTCTTAAGCAATGTGAAGTGGATTGTTCAGCTAGTTAAACCTCTGAATTGAGTATATTCTACCAAGTTTAAAATACATTACCTTAGACTCTAAAAATATGCTCATTCTATAGTAGAAATGAAAATTTCATTTTCACAAAGACTCCTCACTAAAGTTCTCACATGTAGTTGTGCGCTAGGAAATATTTCTTAAACAGAAGTGGCATGTGTCTCCTTCTCATGAGCATGAAAAATACATCTCTTTCCTTTAAAGGGGAGATGAGAATCAATTGCAAGAGGTTTTGAGGATACTATTTTTTTTTTGGGCAAGATAGTAGAACCTGAAAGTCTATTTTTAGGGAAAATAAGTATCCATGTCTATGCATTTATTTTGTAAAAACATTACATATTTTGAATTGAGGCATTTATGAATACATGTTTCAATGCGTGTCATCTCTAGATTGTGATAAGGTATTTATTTGGGAAGAATAATCAAGGATTGTAATGTCCTTTAGTGCACATTTTTTGTATCTATGTTATTCTCATTGTTAGTCAATGCTCAAGGATCATTGTAATCTCTTTCATTGAAAATAATAAGAATATTTTTGTTACAGATTGGATTTTGAAGTAGGATTGCATTGTTAGACTATAAAAGGTCGAGTTATTATAAGGTAATAATTCTTGGATGTCCAAGCCCACATGGGTAGTGGAGTTGGTTTGAGTCTTAGGTTTTCTCCCCAAGGTCTTTGGTTTCTCTGAGGCCTAGTCTCACCTGATGTGAGTGGCTTGTAGGTAGTTGTTCTCATCCTTAAATGACTAGTCTCACCTCAGCTCGCCCCTTCCTGAAACCCAACTTGGCATAAAATAAGCCCAAGGTAAGGCAGGTTGGGTGTTGGACTCGGTCATGGGGATACCTCTGAGTTAACAAAATAAAATAAAAATTATTACATGTCCATCAAAGTGTATTTAGATGTAATTAAATGAAGATGTATGGATGACTAACTCTGCAACCTTGAAATAGTCATCGACATATTCTTATTTCTCCCATAACCTCAGAATTACATCTAAATTGATTAATGTTAAGCCAACCATAAATTATTTAAAATTATTTGCTTGCTTTGTGATAGGGCTAGATAATGGTTTATTTTCTATTGTTTTTATACATTTTTCAAGATACTTTTAGATACATTCTCCCAAAAATGTTCCTAGACTATACTATCTTTTCATATCCATTATGTAGACTTAAACCTCAATTATGATGATGAAATTATGGTTAAAATATATTAGTATTATATGGTTTATATGAATGAATATATGGAATGTTGATGGAATGCTATGAGTTAATTGTGATAGTTATCCTTGTGTACATGTTTTGTGGAATTAACTTGTTTGCAACTAAAAAGGAACCATACTATAGTAGTTGCAACCATACTATAGTAGTTGCAGGATGAACTCATAGAAAAAGGGATGTCTAGACACTGAAGAAGGGGAAGCTCCAAGTTAAGTTGAGCGTGGTGGTTGTTGATCAAAGGCTCTTAATGAAGATTGGACATGTGTTATTATAACCAATTTAATAAATGCTGAAGAAAAGGTCTCCTTCACCTATGGAATTTTGACAAGTGATTGTATGTTTACATATAGTTATGTTTTGACAAAGTTCTAGTTTTGATAGAATTTCTCTTTCTTTTTGAATTATAGGTTGAATAATTTGTCTTAATTCTACGCTCTATTATCTAAGAGTGGAGTTAATGATTTCAGTTAGTTTTTGCTTTAAATAATGATTCCCTCAACTTGTATATAGTTGTTGGTTGAATCTGTAGGATAGTTAGGTTGTTTTTATCAGTTTTATGTTACCAGTTACTTTCAATTTCAAGAAATGAAAAATATTCTAAATGATTGAGTCCAATCCATGGAAAGATATTTTGTAATATTTTACAATATGAAATGAATGGAGTTAATATTATGGGATGCATATAATCTATTAGTTAGATTGAGTTCAGTTAAAGTGGGAACAATTACTTGAGCAGGCTACTCAAGGTATTGTTCTTCACTTCATATTTTAGTTATTTATTTTTGTTAATAGTTATTATTAGTTTATCACTATTCATGAATCATATGTAAGTTAATTGGAATTTTATTTCTTGCTTATTATGAATGAATGCTTGTGAATATACATGTAATGGTTATTAGTAGCACTTCGAAGGATAGTTTAGCTGATTCATTAATTTTTATTAAGTTTTCAGTTAATACAATATCATTTTATTAGCAACAATTCAGTTACAGTCTTTACTGTAGGTACTCATAGCAACTAGTTTTGGTTTATGCTTTTACTATTTTTTAGTTTTGTGAATTTCCAACAAGTAGAATAAGTTAAGTAGGGTATTTTAAGTAGTTTTAAGTCCATGAAGGAATATATAATGTTGCACCATCATAAGCTTACAATCCTTGGGTTGACAATTTAATGTGTTCTTAAGCAATGTAAAGTGGATTTAGTTAGTTAAACCTCTGGATTGATTAGATTCTACCAAGTTTACAATGAATTATCTTAGACTATAAATTTTTGGTGTCATTGTCATGGATGGTGCTATATTCATAGACTAGTTTTTATAGTTTTTATAGTTAATTTCTCTTTTCAAGCATTAGGATTGTTAGATACCACCTTTTTCAACATTAGAAATATACTAACATTGTACAAAATCATTGAATCTAAAGCCATATTTTATGTATGTGGAGGTAGAGAGATTCCTTGGGTAGGTTCCTTCCCTCCACATGCTAGGAATCTATTGTAGAAACTAGTGACCATAGTACTCAGAGTGAAGTTACCATTGAAGAATAATTTTCCTTCTCACCAACCTCTAGCACATATACAAAAGGAACATACCACACCATGGGTGATGCAACAAAAGATGATTTTGATTGACCAACCTTTGAGTTCCCTATCACTGACCAATAGAGGGCTATAGTGCTAAAGAACATTCCCCCTTTAGCATTACCAGTCTTCTATGGGTTAATGACTAAAGACCCAAATATATTTCTCTTTGAATTTGATGTCTTATGCAGAAGTTATGACTATACTTCTGATGCACATAGGTTAAAGCTTTTCCCTACCACTCTCAAAGATGCAGCTTTGAGATGGTTCATGGGATTAGGTAAAGATGTTGTTCCTGATTGGGACACCATGAGGACAATGTTTTTAGAGAAGTATCAGGACCACTGTAGATAACCTGATAGGAGGAAGATGATATATTAAAAATGACAGAAAATGATGATGAGTCTTTAGAAGATTATGTGGAAATATTTCAATTTTCTCTAAAGAAAAACCCTCAGAACAATTTGTTAGAAGAGTCTCTCAAGTTAGTATTTTTGAGGGGAGTCAAGGAAGACTACATGGATGCCTTGAACCTCATTGGCCAAGAAGATATTTATCAGATACCATTTTTAGACATTTGTAAGGCCTACAAAAATTATTCCAAGACCTTTACAAAAAGGCCAAGAGGAGATAGAACATCAATTATTGTAAATCATTTAAAGGGGTTTCAAAAATAGAGCTCAACAATCTATTATCCAACATGAAGGATGATATCATCAATAATTTAGAAACTTAGTTGGATAATCTTCACATTAAGTAAAAGCAATAGAAAGATGAGGCTATGCTTACTAAATATTGTCCAATTTGTAGGCAAAGAAAAGCAAATTGTAAATGTAAAAGAGTGGACAATATTCAACAAGATAAAGTTGAGAAGCCTTATTTTTAACCAATTGAAGGAGATTATGGACAACTCTTTTATATATCACAAAGGAGGCCATGGTAGGAAAGAAAAGGTATGCCACAAGACCCCCTTATATTTAATTCATCCTTTCCTATTGGGAATCAAAAAATTTCTACTTGGAACTCTCATCCCTAATAAGTAAACCAAAACCAGTGGCAAAACCTTCAACAATGGCCACAAGCTCAACCAAAATGGAACCAATAGACAAATCCTTGGCCACAATTTTTTTTTCAGGTTTCCAATTACAATCCACAATGGTCAAACCAATAGAATTAGTGGAAACCTCAATGGTAGAAAGGCTAGCAATGAAAACAAAAAAATAAGAACTACCAGCAACCTATGCTCCCTCCTCCACAACAACAAAAATATCTAATGCCTCCATCAAATCCTACATTCTAGCCACCTAAGAAATAGAAAATACTTTCCCAACCTGCACCTAACCCTAACACTAAGCCTGTTTAATAGGATTATACTAATGACGCTATGCAATACCCCACTTATGGGGTAGAGGTGAGTGATGTCCACCTCAGATCAGGGAAATAACTTGTTGACCTTGATCCCCCCAAATTACAAAAATGGAGGATGGGGAACCTGTAGTTGAGGCTTATGATAAACCATCTTTGGAACCTAAGACGAATCAAGTACACCAAACTACCTCAAATCCCAAGCCACCTTTTCCTGAATTCCTAGCTATACAAAAGCATCACACACAAGATGGGACAAATATTTTAAGACAATTGAAAGATATGAGCATAAAAATCCCACTTATCCAAGCTATCAAAGACATCCCTATCTATATAAAAACTGTAAGGGATTTATTGTTGGAATTATGTCCTATATTGTCACTGATGTCACCATGTTGGTCTGATACCCTATAGTGGTGTGTAGATCAAGCTTATCCCATCCAATATTTGATCTGGTATTTTGGTCCACATATTCTCTTTGGTAATCAATATAATCTAAGGTTTTGGGAAAAGTCTTATGATTGTTGGAAGCGTGTATGTATGCACTCTCAAATGTTCATATGTTTGGGTGATGCATTGGCATCGGTTTTTGTGATTACATTTCGGTATTAGGTTAATCATAATAATCAATATATAGCCCAACATGAATTGCATATTATATGTGAGACCTAGATTTGGTCCCAACTGACATGATGTTGTATGACATGGGTGAATTTTGGAAAAAAATTATATGAAACCGACAAACTATCATGTTGAAATATGAATTGCATTCAATTAGGCTGACCTAATTGATGCATGCAGATATATCAGGTATATATGTAAGATGGTTAGAAGAAGGATTGTAGGCAGAAAAGAGATGTGAATGTGAAGAGAAGAAGTGTGTATGTATATGCGTATGAGCGAAGTGTGTGAATAAATAGTTGAAGATTAGTCTGCTATCATACAAGTGAATATTCTGAGCATCAAAGGAATTGAATCTACACTTGTGGTGTAAATTCATCAACTCAACTCTAGCGATTAGCCATTTTTGTTTATACAATTTATGTAGGCAGTGAGCCTCCATGTCTGGACAGTGAGTCCTTGTAAGCAGTGATTTTTTTGTATCTGGTAGTGAGCCTCCTTGTAATCGATATTGAAATAACTATATATATTGTGAGCTAATCCTCACTGTGGTTTTTCATGTAAAATTTGGTGTTCTTGTGTTGTAAAATTTCATGTTTTATTATTGCTCTTATATGTTCTATGTTGTAAGGTAATTAAAGGTGTTTGTTCAATAAGTTTGTGTGGATACTGATTCACCCCTCTCAGTATCCGGTTTATTCAACATTTATGTCTTAAAAAACTAGCCAGCAAAAGAAAAAGATCCACAAATAGTCCATGCCTTGGAAAATCTTGCAGATATCATATTAGGGAACATTACAGTCCCTAAGTATACAGATCTTGGTAGTCCAGTTGTGGACATTAAGATTAATGGAACCCTCGACATTAAGAATACTTTGATAGACTTAGGGGAATCCATTAATGTCATGAAAAAAGACACAATGTAGTTGCTTCAGTTAGTCAACTTCAGGCCCACACAAATTGTTTTGCAGCTAGCTGATAGGTCCATGCTCAAGCTTGAGGGAATTATTGAAGACCTATTCATTACGTTGGATTCTTGGGAATAACCTAAAAAATTCATAGTATTACAACCCAAAGTTAATCTTGTAGGTTACCCACTCATCTTAGGTAGGCCTTGGTTAGCAACAACTAATGCATTTATAGGCTGTAGGTCTAGTAAAATAATAATATCCAATTGGACAATTACAAAGAACTTGGTTCTTTATCCACCAGCCCAACCATATGCAAACCTTGAGCACACCATTTGGCCCAATTTGGGCGAGGAGGAGGAGGATGATAACTATTCTCTATAGACATTGATGACTATAGATCGAAACCCCTTATTAGATGACTAGGATGAAGATGAAATCATTGCTTGTGTAATCCAAAATGACTATGGTAGGAGCCTGCAGCAATAGTATTTCCTTATATACCTACAAGATCCTTTGAAAAATATTATACCCACCAATTATTTAGAAGATATATCACAACTTTTCATTCATTACTACCTCAAAAATGTTTACCCATCATACCAAGCCTTGATCTCTCATCAATTCAAGAGTCGTCAAAGGAATCAAAAATCATGCTAGGAAGGAAGTTGAATATTAATAATGCCTTGATAGAGGAACAACAAAATTCTCTGCAAATAGTTCTACAGGCACACTCAGCTGCATATGCATGGGATTTCCATGATATGAAGGGCATAGATCCTAATTTATGTATGCACGAGATTTATATTAATGATGGATATAGACCCATATAGACGTATGAATCTTGCCCTTAGGGAGAGTGAAAGTTGAGCTATAAAAGCTCCTTGATGCAAGTTGTATCTATCCAATATTAGATAGTGAATGGGTCTCACCTTTGGTCATTGTTCCTAAGAAAGGTGGGAAATGGAGAGTCTATTTAGACTACAGGGAATTGAATACAACCACTAGGAACACTAGTAGAATTCAGCAAATAAATGACTACGTGACTAAAATTTTTAGTCATGTGACTAAAAATGACTAAATTCTACTAATTTTTTGCAATTCACAAGTATAAATGACTAATTTGGTCATCGAGTAAAATCACAACTAAATAATTGGTCAGACAAATAAAAAATGACTAAATAAATGACTATTACTCCTCTATTATTTTTTCTTTTGAATTTGATCATAATCCATAGAGCTTAAGCCCCCCTCATGGGACCCCTACCTAAGCGGGCCATTTGGCTGCCTAGGTTGCTTGGTGCACCAAAAATACCTATTGCGTGGAAGGCATTGCCTCTTAGTGCAGTCATAAGGCCTTCACATATTTTATAAAAAAAATTAACATTTACGTTCTTTAACTTTTATTACTCATTATGTTAATGAATCATTAATGTTTTTAACTATGATTTGAGGCCAGTTTGATTTTCCTATTGTGTTACAATGTCAAATGAATCAAAGAGAAATTGTGGTCAATTTCACTAATAAAATATGATTTAAACAATCCAATTTCATTTTGAGGGCTATCTTGCAAACACTTTCATTTCAAAAGGTCAAATAGTTATTTCTAGAAGCAATTAGATTCAATTTACATGGATTGTAGAAACGTAATGTTTATAAAAGTAATTATTTCTAGAAGCAGTGCCTTAAAAACATAAGTCAAAGTAGTTATTTCTAGAAGTAATTAGATTTAATTTACATGGATTGTAGAAATGTAATGGTCGAGTCTACTCAAAACGAAGATTTTTCCCTTTAAAAAAAGAACATTTTGCCCTAAAAATGAAGATTTTGTCCTAAAAATGAAGATTGATTCACTTCTATCTTTGCTTGCTAATATACTCGACCATATTAATAATGCAAAATAGAAATAACAATGGTCTCTTTTGGTATGCAATTTTTTTTATATTTTAGGCTTTATATTGTTAATTATTTTTTTAAAAATAGAATTATTTTATAATCTATGAAATCAATTATGTGTTCATCATTTTTATAGATGTTATATTTTTTATACAAGTTTGAACTCTAGTAATTTTAGGAGCACATCATGCTTATCTTAATTTTCACAACCTATATTAAAATGACAATGTAGATAGATGATTTTTTTCCCCCTAAAAATGAAGATTAATTTCTGCATGCCTTCCACGCAATAGTTTTTTTGGGTGCATTTTAGCAATAGGTATTTTTGGTGGTCAGGTCATGTATGAATTTGGAGGGAACTTTAGGTAGCTGAGTTTTGGCGTAAAACATTGTGATTGCATGTTGGAGGGAAGTTTGGAAATTTAATTAACAATTTGGTGTTTCAACTCTCGTGTTTTAAGGCTTTCCCTTGGTTTGTAGAGCAAAAAATTGGCTTAATATTTTCACAATTTTTCAAAGAGGAATGGGAAGGAAAAATGCACAGGCCGTGCAAATTAAAAATAAAAAAACCTTTTGTCTTTTTTTAATTTTTAATTTTTTGCATTTTTTTTTCTTCTGAGGGGGCAGTACGGCCAAACCCTAAAAAAAATTTGCAACCCTGGTTGACTGTGGCCAAAATCGACGATTTGATTGTCATTTTAGGGGTTTTTGGGCACTACGAATCCAATAGCACTGTCCATTTGGGCCCAAAGTGAACCCAAAAATAGGAGTATGCTGAATCCACCCAAAAAAAACTTAGAACCCTAGATCTGTCAAAACAAGAACAAGCAGCTGCAAATCTGAAGCTCTGATACTATGTTAGAGTTGAGAAGATACAAATTCATAGGAGCCCAAAGATCTCTGCAAGCAAATAACCTGTTACAAGGAGAAGCAAAGAGAAGCAACAAACGAAATGCTCAAGAATGTGGAGCAATGTATTCACCTGAAATGTAAAATGAATTAATGATACAAAAGATAGTTTTCAACTACATATAGATGAAAACCCTAAAAAGGAAAATCCTAGGCTTGCACAATAATAATTAATAAAGTAATTAATTATTATGTACCTAATGTTAGCTTAAGTGAAAAAGAGGTAAAAGGGAACTTTACGTAATTAAAAAAATATTGTTTAATTAATAAAGTAAATGTCCAATTACTCTAACAAAATCCATGTTCACAACAAAGACTATCATCATCATAAGTGTAGGGTAGGCATCATGTATAACAGTCAACCAAGGACAACAAATATATGAGTGTAGAATCTTGAAGGGAAATATGACACAAAAAACCTCAGAGTAGAAAATTATGTCATAAAGAGCAGCAAACAATCAGAGTTTCATATGAGAAACCATGAGAAAATATAAGCAGCAAAATTTGAGTTTTCAAATAAAGGCTTTAGCAAGTTGTTTGTTGGAAATTTTTGAGCATTGGTTTCAAAGGGTGCAGCAAAATGAAGATGTGACAATAAGCAACCTTAATGAGACTTAATCATACATTGCATCAAATGGAGGATGTTCAAAGGCTAGTCTATATTAAAATGTCAATAAGATAGTAAACGGGGCAGTATACCAATATCAGAGGCAGCCACATCTCAAGAGATAGTCATATTACTTAAGGTCTCAAAATAAGTATAACCATATGATGATGGTAGTTATGCCAAACTCAAGGTTCATGGAGGTCAAGGTAACAATCTCTGCTCCAAAGGAAAACCATATAGAGGTGGATAGTCATCAAATCAAAAAAAGCAACCCATGAAAGAGTTTACAGAATTTGAAGCATGAGGGTTACAGAGAAATTTCTGAGAACGTTATGATGTCCATGAAAAAGAAACTAAACCCTTGAGATTTTGTCATGAATTGAAAAGAATCATGTTCATTCTTTCTGAGAAATGAAAAAAGTAAAGTATCAAATGCAAGTGAAAATATAAGTAAATCAAGATTATGTGCTATATTATAGTCATGGATAAGTAGTCTCCATCCATGAGAAAGCTTTCATATAGAGCTTGGAGAAACAAACATTGAGGGTTTCTTTTATTTTTCATTCAAAATAACAAATACCCATAAATTTCATGGCAGCCTGCAGGAAGAAGAAACCCAGAGTCTCAAGCTAGAGTTTCTCATAAAGGAGAAAACCCAGAAGCCATTAAAGGTGGAGGAAACCCAATTTTTCTTAAGCACATAATATCTCAAGCTATAGTCATGGGTTGGAGAATACCCAAAAACTTTATCATACAGTCTCATAGTGGAGAAAATATGCAAGTAATGGCTACCAAGTGCTTAAGATAGAAAAACCATGGTGGCCCAAGATACACAACAAAAGTGTCAATAACCATCAAGAATGATCATAGCCATGACTTAAAATTGTAAGGAAGCTTTAGAAATGGAGAAATTGCAGATTCGTGAGGAAGCTTACCTTTTCTTCTTGCAAAATCTTTAGAAAAACTCAACAAAAGGCATTAGAGTAATTCATAGTCTCAGCATCGAACCAAATCATACATGGCGGTCTCAGGTCAAGGTTCCATCAACAAAGGAGAACACAATAAGAAAAATATCAAAAAATCATGAAGGGGTCGTGACATAGAAGAGAGCTTTCAGGTCACATAATATAGAGAAGAATGGAGCAGAGATGAAGACATCACAAAAACTATCATAGCCACAACTGTAGAAGCCACCAATACTTCAGGAATAAAAGTAAAAGTCTAAACTGATTGTCACAAATACTTGCCACATGTTTCCTGTGAGATGCTCAAAAATACTGACCAAAACAAAGCAAAAATGGTAGTGGAATGATGCATAGGTCAACTCCAAACCCTAGCTCATGGCGGCGGTTCCTCCCAACAAAGATCCAAGAAAGGAAAACGTAAATGATAATGGATGATTAGGGTTATCAAGTGTTTTACTCATGTCCTATTTTCATCGATATTTTTTTTTATTATGTTTCTAAATATAATCATTATGTTTTGCTTGCCCGTGGCCTTGAATTCATGTCAATGACCTAGTAATTCAAAAGGCCCGTGAAACTTGAGAATGTATAAAACACTAAGGTATGTGAACATGCATTACATGGAGGAGCCACTAAAGTCTTCACTTGAAGTGACCTGATGATTCAAGAACCCGTGAGTTATGTATGTGAAAAACACTAAGGCATAAGGAGATGCATGCCATGGAGGAGCCAATAAAATATTCACTCAAACTCAAGTGACCTTGATAAATGAAGTGGTGGGTTTAGGGTTATGCAAATTTGTTTCGATTTCATGATGATTAGTGGTAGATTTCACGAAGAGTTCATTTTTTGTTAATACATAATAGTGTTTGCACAAACAATGTAAAGTTAAGTTAATCAAAATGATGCATTATAAATTATTTGATTAATTCAACTATTCCTTAATGCAAACATTAACTGAAGATCTTTTCCCCTAGATCATGCATATCACTTGGAGTTAGCTGATGGAGCAATTTGAGTTCATAGTACATGGGCGAGTTGATGGAAACAATGCTATTTTTGCATGCTTTTGCCCACATTTTAGAGATTTCTAGTTCAGTTTGAGTGCCTCAAGGGTCAACAATGAGTTGACTATGAATTCTGATTATTACACACCCATTTTTGCATGATTTAGAGCCTTATTTTATGGCTTTTTATTCTTGCTCGGGATTGGACTTTGGAGTTATCATTTTTCTTGGAGTTCACTTGGAATTTATCTCCTTCCCTTTTCAGGGCTTGTTGTATAAAGTGAAAATTCTTAATTGCTTTTCACTAGTTCTTGATCTTCATTCGCATGCTTTTGGTAGAGATTGACATTTTTGTAACTTAGTTCATTTATAGTTTATGATAGAATACTAAATAATTTTTTCCAACTTTTGCCTTCAATCTCGGTTTTTTTGCCTTTTTACGTATGATTTGATAAGAGTTTAAATTGTGTTTATGAGTTTGAACCTTTTGAATTCATTCTCAAACATAAGAATCACAAGTTATGTATTGAGAATAGGTTCTTAATTCCATCTGATTGTTTGTGAAGTTTCAACCTTCCTTTCAAGAAAATAAAATTAATAATTCCTTTGCATGAAATATTTACGTGAAAAAGGATCTGAAAATCTTTTGTGCAACTTGAAGGTTTTAGGAGAGTTTATTGTCATTTTTAGAAGTCATTAGGTGTATTCACATCGTTTTACCATTTTATATTTTTTAAATGCAAAATTCTTCCCCCTTTTCCTCAGAAATACAAACCTTTCAAGCATTTAATAGTTTATCATATAGGAACTAGCCTAGAATCTAGAGGTCTAATTCCTTATAGGGTACACACAACTTGGAATTAGTTCCCATGTTGCATGAGATTGCACAGCTTTACAACTTTGCATGCGGGTGAAAATCCATGTGACAACAATTCTCAAAGGTAAATGCAAGATAAGTTGTTTATTTAGTTGACATGATATGTATGTAATTGTTCTTTCAAATAAATACAATTATTAGAAATGAAAAAACATAAGACATGGATTTTAAAAATAAAAAGGGATTAATTGATTTAGGGGTTTCCCATTTCAGTCTGACTTGCATTTTGTACATGGTTTTTATTTGGGCATACAAGCATGTATTGGGATTGCAAGTCATAAAATCATCTTGATGTAGTTTTTCTCTTTTCAAGAAAAAAGTTTATTAAAAAAATTAGTGAAAATATTTTCTCATTCGCCTCTAAAGTACCACCAATTGATTTGTGGTAAAAACTAGTCATATACGAGGAATTTCATTGTCAACGAATCTTGTATGTTTGAGGTGAGTCTGGTCTACTGAGCATATTGACTCTAGCCCAAGTTGAGTCCTTTGATGCCATTTATTTCATTCATTTTTTTTGATTTTGTTTATTTTTTATGTGGTTATTAATTGTTATTCCTTGCACCATGCTTAATTATGATGTACTCAACTAAACTTGAACCTAGGAAATGTTCTTCCTCAAGAAAGAAATAGTAGAAGCCTGTGATTCCTTCATGTAAGTCAAATATCATGGGTGTTAGCTCTCAGAGGTGTCTATTCTTTCTTATAATTTGGTGCACAGTGACTTGCATGGGTGACATTTCAGAAACTTATCTATCTGTCTAAGGATTTTCCTTTGCACTTGTAGCCTTTATTTTCCAGTTACACATGGTTGCATATTATTCTGGCACCATATTTGTTACTTAATTTGTATTTTCAAATTAGAGATTAAGTACCATGATACAAACTAACTTGCATGTTTGGAATTTTTTGTACAACATATGGATATTTGATTTTGTGGCCATTAAGGCTGCTTTAATTTAATATTTTAGTGTTTGAATGGTTCATTTGATGATATTATTATTGAATCTCATTTTCCACCATCATTCCAAGTGTTAATTAGTAATTACTGAATTTTTTAGGTGCTTTTCTTAGAACCTGGTACCCTGGTTAGGATTCGAAAGCTTTTGTACTTTTATTATCATTCTTACCTATCTAGATTTGCAGATGGTACTAATTTACTTATTTTATGAGTGTAGTTGTATTTGCATTTGAATCACATTTAGTTAAGGGATCATCAACTAATCAAAAGAGTAAAAATGTACAACTATACACCATGATGTTGCAAAATTTAGAGAAACTTTACCATTAATTAGAAGACCACATGGAAATAATTTCCAACCTTCTGTGTTTAAACACATCACCTTCTAATATTTTATTACTTTGACATTTCAAGATAGATTTCAGTACAATAAATTTACACATAGATTGAAATAGAACACTTATACTCCTAACACACACTTGGTACCCCATCTTGTTGAACTATGCATAAAACTATATGAGCATTAGTTTTTCAACAAATCCAATGGGAAAATGTTGACTCTAATAAGCGTAGTTGTGAACTTTCTTGTGTAAAACTCTAATGTGGCTCTATGCGCTTGGTATGTGCATGAAAATTTTAATTTTCTTCAATGCAGTTTACCTGGCTTGTTGTTGGTACTGGCTAGCTTGTTTCCAACTTTGATTCTTGGATTAAGCACAACGTACTCCATTGGTACTACAACCTCTTAACCATACATCAACTAGAACTGTGTGTTCCTAGCAATCACCTTGTACATATTTTAGTATTCTCATAGAATTGTAGGAAATATCCATGCCTTTGAGCTTACATGAATTTTGGATCATTGAAATTAGAACATTATTTATGTTGTCAATTAGGTAGTTGGCCCAGGGTAGTAAAAACTAGAGAGGATGGGATATTCATAACTCGATGAATCCATGAAGTGCCTACTTATATCACTTATTATTTGTATTGGAATTCCAAATCTAGTTACTACTTGCTTGAAATGAATCAGGTTGTACTCTGAGCACTATTGTTTGGCATGGTCCTTGCTTTAAATTACTTGGTCAGGTATTCTAGGGTAACCACAATATACTTATGTAGGTGCATGTTACTGATTTTTAATGGATTGATGAAGTCCAATCTCCATTGTTCAAATAGTTCTAATGGTGGAAGTGGCCAAAGCAGCATGAAGTTCCTTTTTAGTAGTTTTCTCACTCTTTGACATGTGTCATATCTTGTTACATGTTATTTTGCATCATGATGAAGTGTCGGTCACCATAGGCCTACTAAGGGTACCTTTCATTCTATGATGTTAGGTATCATTTGGCCTCTAGAAAGACCTTCATGTGCATCTTGAAGTACATCTCTAGTCTCCATTAGCCAAGTGTGAAGTTATGGCTTTCAATGCTAGCCTTATTCATTTGGCCAATTGCATGTTCTTAATGAAAAATATCGTGGATTGGGACTCTTCAAGATTTTCCTACCACATTGGTATTGTGATAATTTGAAACAAGTGTGCATCTAGAAATTCTTTAGTTACCCTTTAAGATATTCATTAGACTTATTCCTAGAATGTTCATCAGCTATAACATGAATTTTATCTAGTCTGACAATAGTTTTCATTGTGATGTCTTACAACCACATCAGACATCTACTCACCCAACCCTGGATGATGAGATTATTAACAAGAAACAAAAGTGCTTGATGATCCACATTGAATGTAATTGGTGTTGAAAATAACTAATACTGGAACTCTTGTGCTACATAAACCATACATAGAGCATTTATTTTTGTAGTGCTATAATTCCTTTCTATACTAGACAATGGTCTACAAGCAAAGAATGTTGGGTGATTCTTTGAGGTATTGAGTTCTTACTTTTGACAAGGTAGTGCTAATTGCAAGTCAAAAGCATGTACGTTTATGTGAAACTATTTTATCTAAACCTAGATATGCAAGGCTAGGTAGACTTATGAGACACACCTATAATTCTTTGAATGCTTTCACTTGTTCATTAGATCATACAAACATATCTCCCTTCCTAATTAACACTTCTAGAGGGTGGGAAGCTTGGAATAATTTTTGATGAAGCATATATTGTTACTTGGCATGGCCTAGGAATGATCTTATCTCCATGATGTCTCCAGGTGTTTCCATCTTAACAACCACCTATACTATATTAGGATCATTCGTTAATCCATCTTTGTAGATATTTTGATCAAGAAGGTTATCCTATGATATCATGAATTTATAATTATTTAGGTTTAGTACCAACTATGCTGCTCTACAACATTGCATGCACTTTATGAAAGCCTGTAAGTATAATTATTGATCATAGTAGATTGACTAGTTGTTTAGGAAGGCTTTAAAGCTACTTAAATACATCTTATTAAAGTTTAAAGGTGATCCTTTGAAAATTAGATAGAGAATAAAGGAATAAATGTCATGTTTGGCTATTTTTTTAAATATGGAATTTGTGAATGAGATAGGAAATGGGTCTTTAGTTATGACCACATTCAAAAAAATTGAAATCCTCAAAGGTGTTTATTTGTCTCAATTTATGTTTAAAGGAAATAACTATGGAAGACATCCATTCTAAATATCATCCCTGCTTCAAGCATTCTTTCAATTCTAGGTTTCCTCTTGGAATTTTGTTGCATAATTCTATTTCATCTTGTATGGTCTTTTTTGAAATGATTGAGATTCTAGTATCAACTGAATTCTATTGCAATTTGGGCCAAATAGCGAAAACCCATAACTCATATCTTTATGTTCACCCATTTTACCCTGGAATATATATCTTCATGTTTAATTTGTGTCGCACATTAAATAGGTGAGGCAGTGAGTTAAGACATAAACTAGCCCCTAAGCACCTTGTCTATGGCCATGGCTAATTGAAGCATCTTAGTGAAACATGTTAATGCACAACTTTATATTTATCCATTTAGCTTTGAACTATTGGATCTTGCAAGATAAATTTGCATTGTTGATCATTGAAAAAGGATTAAAAAATTTAGGACAATATAGTTAGAAAGAATCTCAACTGTAAGTTTGGAAGGTGGACACATGTTTGAATCAGGTTCAGGTGGAAAAAATTAACTACCTAAAACTCCATATTCTTTGTTTAACCCTACATCATTGATCTTACATTAATCAATTTGAACCATTGGACCTATGCAACGTTTAACAAATTTGGAGTGATAAAGTTTACT
Organism: Sequoiadendron giganteum; assembly: GCA_007115665.2. Classification (NCBI taxonomy): domain Eukaryota; kingdom Viridiplantae; phylum Streptophyta; class Pinopsida; order Cupressales; family Cupressaceae; genus Sequoiadendron; species Sequoiadendron giganteum. The sequence goes on along the minus strand of CM021110.1, from coordinate 236,533,150 downwards.
GAGTGTAGTTTTGTTTCAACAATTATTTACCATAGAAATGCTTTGTTTCTCTACCAATATAAGAATGAATGAGGACCTTTGATCTTGGAGATTCTTGTCCTAGTATCCATAGACTAAATAATTTGACCAAAAATATTTAGAAGAAGCAAAGTGGTGACATTTGATTGACTACAGCTAAATATGAACCTGTGATAAAACAAACTACCATACAAATTGGTGACTATAAATTTCAATGAAGAATAAGACACACCATCAATCTTCATCAAGGTTTAACAAATGAATGATGCCACACAATTTTTGGCTTGCCAAGATCTCACTTGTTATTGCAACAAATAAGCACTTAATGGGAATTAATTTGAAGGCTACATGCACAATAGAAAAAAATTCTTGTGCATGTTTAGTATGAACTTGGGATACTTTTAATTACATATCCGACTATCTAAAATATTTCAAACTGAAACTTATAGCTTGTGAGATCAATCATAAAAATGAAATGGAAGCAAGATAGCACTATGATTAAGAAATTCATATAAATATTTAAACCAGTTTTTCATGAAAGAATATTATATACAAAGCTGAGATGGATGAGAATTGAAACCCTTGGAATAGGGGAGTGTAACGTAAAATACAGATTTTGAACTCAACCATGAATATGAACTAATTTGAGATTGTAATGCCTAGATAATAATAATAAGATCATTATACAAGATCTTAAAGTAGAATGTAAATAAGAGATGACATAGATGAGAAACAAAACCCTCAAAACAAGGAGGAAATTTATTAAAGGTTTGATTTTAAATTATATCAAAGCAGCATATTGAGGTTATTTTTCTTCTTTGAGATTACTAACATGGATTGCTACATTTTAGTTTCATCATTGATGCTCACAAGAATCAAAAGGAAATTAAATGATTTTTCACTATTTTTATTGGAATTTTCTACCACTTTGTTTATTGCAGGAATAATATTGGTTAACTTGAGTGATGGGCCTATCTAAGACAAACACGATGCTAATCTAGAACACTTTTCAGACACTCATTGAGATCATGTAGCAAGAATATTGAAATATTGGTGAAGCGTCCTATTATATTAAGGACCCATTTTAGCCATTGATTATGGAGATGATACTTGAAAATAGAGCCTTTAAAAGAGGTTGTTATAACAAATTTATGGAAATGAAGATTTATCATGAATCTTTGAGGACAAAAATGTTTCCTATAGATATAATCAAAACACCTACCCAAAGGATACTTTGTTATTAGAATTGAAGGAGACCTATGAATGAAGAATTAAGGAAGAAATTTGCATTTGATTTCATACAAGGATGTAATAATTTTACCTAGGAGATGCCACACATTTAATTAGTATTTCTCATTAGAAATTGTTTTTGAAAAAAAAAAAACTTAGTTTGAAAATCTTCTTATGAATGTAAATTGGGATTCCTATATAAACCCAATGAATAAATCTTATTAAGGGTTGGAAAAAATTGTTTTGAAATTAATATAAAGCACCATTAGGTTTTGGATCTTTCATAGTTTTCCTACACTTTTCCAAACTAAGTCATGATATTCAAAGTTCATATCTATAATTCATTGGAAAAAGATGTGAGTTGAGAATTTATTTATGTATCATTAGTACTTAAGGTTGTGAAGAGTTGTAGGTTTAATCTATGATGGAATATGGTGGTTGTACTTCTCTTCATAGTTGAGTTGTCCCTAGAAGATCACATTATCTTCTTTTTTTGACTGTGTAAAGATTGCTCAAACAAGGATTGATTTGGATTGGATATGTTTGCTTTACATAATCAGATTTTGGCATCAAGATAATATAGACTTACTATTGAATTTATCTTTTCCCTTGATCTCTTGCATATAAATTTATCATAGGAACTACTCCCACTATCTAAAGTATGGTATGATTGTATTGATTGGACTGTCATTAGTCCATCATCTCTTTTTGAGTTCATTCTCTGTCATTTGGCTCTTTGATTGAATACCACTACACCATTATATTCATGTGTGATCTTGATTTTCTTAATCTTGATACATATCACTGTCATCCCATTGATTCTTACCATCTTTGTGACTATCACAACAGCCCTCGTATATCTATATCTTAACTGCTATAACCTTAATGTTTTGTATTGTTGCTTTTGTATGTTCCCACTGTCTTTAGGTATGTATTATTAATGCTCATTGTATCATAGTTTTAACACTGGATGTTGCTATCATAATGTTGTAATGAAAGTGTGTTGTAGTCTTTCTTACATCTCTATATTTTCCATCATATAGCACTGTGTTTTCATCATGTCTTATAACATTGCTATCCTCTTCAATTTGTCTTCAAGAATTTTCATAGTTTCATTTGATTACTCTTTCATCTTAACACTGCATTATGTCCTTTGGAAAGAGTTTTCAAAATACTAAACACTTGCTTCCTTTCACTACCTTACAATGACTTGGGACCTCCTTTTTTTTCCTTTTTTCTTTTTTTCTATTATTGCCTTATATGACTTTGTCATCTCTATTCTAGCATTGATTGTTCTTGGTTTCCCTTGCTCTCATTCTATCTCTCACTACTATGCATGACTGTTTCTAACACATTTTACCCACTCAATCACTATGATGACATTCCCATCCATGAAATATTGTCAATGAGACTGAAAATACTTATAGATCTATTACATGTGTCTTTAACATTTCAAAACTCGAAGTGACTATCTTAGCATCAAACCATTCATGACCAAACTTTCACTATCCAAGTTGAGACTTTGGATCAAGTAATACTTGATAATGAATATTAGACAACTTAAATAATGAATGAAGTCTAATCTTAGACAACCTTAATTGGGGTTTTGAAGTCTAATATTAATAACTATTTTAGTATTTATTTTAAATGCTATTTATCTAATGGTTTACATAACTTGTCTATATTTATAAGTTAGACAACTTGTAAAATGTATAATTCTTGGCATGGGAATGAAATTGGATTGTTGTTGAAATTTTTAATTCTCATGGATAGGTCTTGAAGCACTTGCATGGGCGATAAATCTTGTTTGGATAGGACCTGGAGACTTTTGAAAAGACGGGCAAGGAATTCAGATTTTTCTATAATGAATTTGAAGTTAGTGAGACCCTCTATAGTGAATTCAGAGGTAATTTGAAAACCTCATTGCCGAAAGTAAGCTGATAGGAAATACAAGAATATTCCATTCTCATTAGGTAAACTTAAAATGAATGTAAGATCTCAAAAAAATGAATCATTATATCCTCTTCTTTCTATTATGGTCTCTACTAAAAGTAACTACTTTCAACAATGTTTTGGCATCTCTATTTTCATATTCATATTTTTTTCTTTAAATCAGAAACTAAATTATACGGGAATGCATAATATTACAAATGGATCAACGTCAAAGGTTGAATATGGATCAATATCATGCATATGATGAGAGAGTAGCTGATGAGAGGGACATTGACAAATATCCATGTCCATGGAAAAATTATCTTAGTGGAAAGGTGAAAAAAAGAAATATGATTTATCAACATATGATAAGCTATGGGCATAGTGGTATAAGCCCTTGGGCTTACAATTATTATGAAGATATGATAGAATTGCAGACTGTGAGAGATGAAGAGGAAACAAATATAGATGAAGTGGCACCAAACATAGATGAAGAGGCAAAAATTTTTGACAAAGGGTTTGAAGTTGATAGAATGTTGAATGAGGGTCTAAACGATGACTGGGACAAGTCAATGGAGGATGCTTTAAAGCCTATGTATGCTAATTACAAGTTAATTCATTTGAAAACAATCCTTCAAATTCTTAACTTGCAAGTGGTGCATGGTTGGATAAATGAGTGTAGATCAGTTATTGGAATTATTAAGTTAATTGTTACCAATTGACTCAACATTGCCAAAAAATGATTCAATGTAAAAAGAAAATCAGTAAGATCTACTTGGGGTATGAAAACATCCACACATGTGTGAATGGTTGTGTATTATTTCACAAAATTATTGCAAATGAGACTGAATGTCCAAAATGTCATGAAGTGAGGTATAGAAAAGGGTTGAAATTAGTTGTGGTTCCTATAAAGGTTCTTCGCCACTTTCTGACAATCCCACGATTACTCTAAATGTATAGGTGTAGAGACATTGTTGAACTTATGCAGTGGCATGCCCAAAATAAGAGCACTGATGGGAAAAACTGACATGTGCCTGATTCTAAGATGTGGATGGAATTTGATAAAAGATGACCTGATTTTTCTCAAGATCCTCATAATATAAGGTTTGGTTTGGCTCTAGATGGGGTGAACCCATTCTCAGATCAAAGTACTAAATGGTCAACTTGGCCAGTGTTTCTAATAAATTATAACTTGCCTCCATGGTTAGCAACTAAACCATTTTTCTTAATGTTATCACTGATTATACAAGGAAAGAAAAGTGTGACTTTAGATACAATAGATTCTTATCTAGAGCCATTATATGATGAGATAATGGAATTGTGGAAAGGAATTGAAGCAATTCAATCTTTAAGGGATAGTAATTCAATCAAATTCACTTTAAGAGCTTCCTTATTGTTTACAATTCATGATCTTCCTGCCTATGGTACATTGTCTGGTCTCTCTATTCATGGATACCATGGATGTCTTGCTTGCAACTTTAAGGATTTTGTGAGGCACTCAAGAAGTTTGTGTAAGTGTATTTATTGTGGAAATCTTGCTTACCTTAAAATGAATCATCCATATCATCGAAAAAAAACATGTTTCAATGGTCAAGAAGAGAATCGTGAAGCGCCATTGCTAATAACAGGTGATTACATTGTTGAGAATGGACAAAAAAGAAGGACATTTATTGAAAATGATGGGATTGTTGGTAGTAGATATGATCCATGTAATGAAAGCGATGTAAAACATTTATGCATATTGTATAAGTTACCATAATTTAAGGATATAGCCATTAGGCATACTATTGACTTTATGCATATTGAGAAAAATATAGCTTACGCTATTATAGAAACTCTTTTTGGTGCTTTTGATACTATATCATCACGTGAATACTTTCAAGAAATAAAGATTCTTCAAAATATTTGGGTTGAAAAATATGATAATGAAAAATATAGAAAACCTAGTGCTCCTTATGTCTGGAAAAAGGAATAATGTGCACAATTCTTACAGTTGATGTCTCAGACTTGCTTTCCCATTGGATATGTAAGTAGTAGCATGATAAGCCAAACTAACATTAATAGCTTAAGAGGACTCAAGACCCATGACTATCATGTCATAATCAAGAATATTTTACCTATTGTGGTAAATATATCAAGTTTGGAAAAGGGGCCAAGATTGGAAATTATAAGGTTGGGCCTAATATTAAAGAGAATGAGTTTACATGTATTAGATCCTTTGAACTTTGATAGTTTGAGGGAGGAGGTTGTTGAAGTCCTTTGTCTATTGGAATGATAATTTCCACCAGCAATCTTTAACATTTCTATGCATCTCTTGATACATCTAGAATATGAACTAGAGCATTGTGGCCCAGTAAGAACGATATGGATGTATCCTATAAAATGATATATGAAGGTTTTGAAATAAATTGTCTGTACTAGGGAAAAACCAGAAGGTAGCATGTTTAAAGGATATTTAATGCAAGAGGCCATGGGATTTTGCACAGAATATATGAAAGATTTTAAAAATGTCAATTGACATGTATGGGATGATGACGAAGATGAGAGAGTTGCAGGTGAAGTATTAGAAGGCAATGGATGTCGCTTCAAGCTATCATATCAAGAAAGAAGTGCAATACATACCTTTATTCTTCAAAATACATTCGTTTGATAAGTGGTGCAAGTAAAAAAAATTACACAATAATTTATTTACTCAATTGCATTTACACATTTATATTATTAATCTTACTATTTATACATCATTATTCTATGTCAAAAATATGAAGAAGAGAATCAAACTTGGATGCAACATCGACCTCAAAAGTGCAGACGTCGTGATTTGATTAGAGGTGATTCTTTTCCAAAATTTGAAGAATGGATTGCTAATGCAATTGGTGATACAAAAGAAGAAGGTCAAGATATAACAACAGAGGAAAGTGAGCTTTCACAACCTCCACATATATGGGCTATGTGTTTTAGTGGAATGTGGGCCTACGGTAGTCATTTAAGAGTGGAAGAAAAAGACAAAGGAAAGACAAATTATGATTGTGCTATTAGTGCTGAATTTCTTCATGAAATTAAGAAGAAATTTTATGTTGGGTTCATCCAAGAAATTATTCAAGCGGATTTTGGTGAAAATAGTCCTATATTATTAAAATGTAAGTGGTCGACCATCCGTAGTATAATTTGATGAGTATGGATTTGTATTTGCAAATACATGAAATTTTTTATCAGAGATAGATGAGCCGTATGTTTCCCCTCTTCAAATTAACCAATCATTTCTAATTGATGATGTAAGAAGCCTGGGTTGGTCATATGTCATTCAAACAGAGTCTTGTTTGAAAGAAAAATTCATGGAAGTTTTTGATGTAATGCCTGATGGGAAATATGTTAATTTAGAAGAAACATTCGAAGAAGTGGATGAAGACAATGGGGGATTGTTTGAAGAGATTTTGATTACCGATGAAGAAATTGGGAGAGAGAATGTATTGCATGTCACAAATGAGGATGAGAAAGAAAATCAAGTAGATGCAGACACGAGTGATCATGATTCTAATCTTGTTGGCAATGCAGATGATTATTGATGACCCCTATTTTATGACCTTTTATTTAAGACTTTTATGTTGTTTTAAGATTGTTTTATGTTTTAAGGAAATGGACCTTCATAAAATCCATCATTGAAGCATTGTTAAACATTGTTTCTATGTTTTCTTTTACACTTTTTTACTAAAATAACATTTTCTTCCCTACATATGGCATTGTCTTCCCTAAAAAATCCATTAGAAATAGGGAATTAGTCTAGAAAATTTTTACTCAATAATACACATCTTTTAATATCTGGTGAGTGCCCAACTGCAGGTCTCTTATTTTCATAATAATTGTTATGTTTTAAGTCTACTATAAGTAATCTATTCTGCTCAAAGTTAAATGCTAAATTTTTTCTGTTACAATAAACTTTCAAAATCTTCAGAATATATTGTAGTCTTGTCTAAAATTCTACATTTAGCAGGTAAATGTTGTGGAATTCATCTTTACACTTTCATATTGGATTTTCTTGTTAGTTTCAGATGCCTTTTCAACAAATCTATCTTGTGCATACCCTGTAGCCAATTGAGCCCTAAGATCACATTTATTCAAGGCATTTGGTCAAGAAGTTGCATGCCTTTTCTATGCTTCCACCTTCTACTACCAGACAATTCACACACCTTGTCTATGCTTTCATAGTTTGTTGTCAGACAATTCACGTGCCCTGCCCAAGCTTATGCATTTTGCATACAAGTCTTCCTGGGCGCATTATTATAGTGCATGCTTATTTTTTAGATTGTTTCTTTTAGAATCGCCAATAATATCCATAAGAACATTGTCCCTTGAATGTGCCATAAGTTGTTAGAATGGAAAATATTCACATCTCTTAGAACATTTTATCTTGCAACAATGATGGAGGTAACTTAGGCTGCTAGAGACACCATGTTATAACTATGTGAAGTTTGTACAAGATCTTAAAGGTCAAATGTAAGCTGCACAGACTGTTGCATGTTTATTTTGTCGTGTTTACTCATAGAATAAATAAAAAATATAGAAATATAAAAATATGGAACATGAAGGTACAACCTGTCAAGGGTAAGAAATGTGTTCACTTGATTTCTAATACTTCATGAAAACTATTAGTATATTGATTATAGTATATCAGTGGTTTAAATCTATTTATTTATAATTTCATCAATTAATAAAAATGAAGAAAAATTTGTGGATTTCATCTCTACGCCTATCTATAGCATTTGCTTGAAAATTTCTCAAGCTTCTTCAATAAATCCATTTTAGTGCATATCCAACAATTGTTGCAGTCCTAAGACCACATTTCCTTGAGGCATTCTATCAAATAGTTCTCATGTATTTTCTCACTTCCATATTCTTGCGTATATTTTGCACCAAAAAAAAACAGTCCTCATGCCTTTTTCTATGCTTTCTCATTGTGGAATACAGAGGGTAAAATGAGTTCGCATACCTTGCCTATGCATCCACATTTGTTTTATGAATATTCCATAGTTGAAAAAGGGAAATTTTTTTGAAGAGCATTCTAGGTATAGGGGAGTAGGAAAATGCTATCTATAGCATGGAATATGGTTGCACACCTGTTGATGCATAATTTGTGGTAAGTTTCTTAAAATTTATAATATATATTAAAAAAATACCATAAATGATAATGATAGTTGTTCTGGTTGTAAATCAATTTATTCAAAAGTTTGCATAAATTGTGTCAAGTAGTCAACCAAGAAAAATATTGCATAACCATACCTTAAAACAAAAAAAAATGTAAGAACCATTTGAAAAATAAGATGAACCAAAATTGATCCCTCTACAATTGCTACTCAAACTATTCACTATAAATGAAAAGTAGATCTTAAAATATTGGGATTATAGAGCCACCAAATGCTTGACACAAGATTTTTGCAGCCTCTTAAATGAAAATATTGGATGCTATTAAAAATTAATTTTAGATATCACCACTCAAGGTTCTTTCATTATAATATTTGTTTAGAAATGTAACCATTAGATAACATCATCTTCATGGAATCTATTTACCTGTAGCATTCTCATTTATATATGACTATTTTATCATATATGTCTTTAATTACAATTTATTGTAAGACATGTTAAAAAGAAAAAACATTGCCATTGTGTATGTTGTATTTTCAATTGAAACATTGTAGCCTTTAGTAAAACTATTATATTATAGAGTAAAAAAAATGTGTTTAATACATAATTTTGGACTTAAACCTCAACTATTTTGGTGATTATACTACTATCATGATATGTTGACATACACCATTCATTTTTTTGGTTTTATTGTTTCCATGAAATGTTTGTTGTTGTTATACTAATGCCACTACTATCATGCCTAATTTCATAATTGTTACATTGCTGGAATGATAAACTTTATGGCTGCTAAATTATTGTTACAATATGTTTATTGTTGCTACACTAGTGTCACTACTATCACAACTAATTTCATAATTGTTACATTGTTGGCATGATAAATTTTATGGTTATATTCCTGTTACAATTATCTATTTTTGTGATACTAGTGCCATTGATGTCATAATTCAATTATTACAAGTTATTTTGTTGTCATGATTAATTTTACTGTAGTTATATTATTGCCATGATATTTTTATTGCTACCGTTGTCCCAATTTATTTTATTTTCACACACACACACACACACACACACACACACACATATTGGCTCTTTATTTTAGTATTCATATACATATATATAGCAACAATGAGATCTTCATTGGACTAACTCAAATACATTGCTAAGTTTTTATGCAACTGGCAGTTTTGCAAGGCACCATTATTCAATATCCATTGACTGAAATACCCTCAACATCTAATGATTGTTGTTGTTTGCAATGCTTTAGAATTCCTACGTGTTTTAATGACTGTTCATTAAAATTGGGACCTCATAAACTTGTATTTATGCAATTTTTGTTATGGTTAATTATCTCTATATCAAGTTTCTAATTTATACATTATTGTTTTTTTGGAGATCAAGAAATGAGGAAAAAGAATTTAAGGCACAAATTAGATGATAGTGATCATAATGCTGAAATTCTAGTGACAGATTATGAGCGCTTTCATGAAGAATGTGTGGCCAAGAATAATAAATATTTATCGCATCTTGGTTTGAACAAAAAGGCAAGTTGTAAATCCACTAAGTAGTATATTATTTTTTTTAATATTGTTTAATGAAATTTTATAGGCAAGAGCTTTATGTATATAAGACATGATATGATTTTTTTTTTGGTTTTACAGGCAAGAAAAAGAGTGTAGAGAAAATGTAGAGAAAAAACAAAAAGAAAGTAAAGATACAGTGTTGCCAGCTCGTAGAAGCCAACACAATAAAGATTCAACAAATGTAGTTGGTGAAAAAAATAGTACTAATCTACCTACTCATGCCACACCTAATGTGGCCAAGGAGCATGAATTTCTGGTTAATGGAAGTCATGAACAAAGTCTTCTTGCATCTGATGTGCCTCAAAGTGCGCCTATTGCAGCTACAACTTTTGATGGAATTAGTGGATCAGCCATAAATATTGTTAGTGGCTCAATAGAGGATGTACCTGCTTTTGTTAAAAGACAGAGATTGAGTCAAGATTTATATAGATCTACAAAGAGGAATGCAAAAGAAAGAATATTAGAAGGGAAGAAGCCATTCTTGGTTGAGGTATCAAGAGATGGTGAACCCATTGGGAAAAATGTTGCAAGGTGGGCCTCTGAGTTGGGTGTAAGATGTAGGGCCCATTTTGATATTTGCAAATCAAATTTTACAGAGCAAGATCCATCAAATGTAGAATATGTTATACAAAAACATATTACAAGCACAAGATGAGACTTCTGATGAACAATTTTAGATACAATTGTAGAAAAACAATCATGGAGGGAAAAGAGAGGTTAGACTCCACTCTGTCTCCCAAATAGTGGGAGGCATTGAAAGAAAGTATGTGTTCAAAAGAATATTTGACAAAGAGTAACAGAGGCAAGAGAGCAAGAGATAATGTGAGGGTTGAATATACATTTGGCCGAGGTGGGTTGCAGGTCAAAATGGACAAATTTGGAGTAAGTGTATGGATTTTTGGTTCAATTTATATTGTGTTATTTATTTCAATATTTTATTGAAATGACTATATTTTGAAATTGACATTGTATTTTAGGTTGAAAACAATAATAGAGAAGCAGGTGTGGAAGATATTGTCAATTATATGGCAGCACTAGACCATACTTAATCTAAGAGTAGTATGAAGTGGAAATCTAGTTCATCAATAGAGATTTCATAGCCATTTGTTACACTCCTAGTAAGAGCCTCTCCAAATCATGTCAACTCAAATGAAAAGTACCAAAATATAATGAGTTTCTTGCACGGTCTCACTAAGAAAGTTTCGCAATTGGCTGCCTCTATTAAGCCTATAATTTCTGCATGGAATGACCATAATTCCATGGATTCGGGTTAGGTAAGAGGCTATCCCTCAATATTTTGATTCTCAACTATATCATCTTTATATTGTATTCTAAAGATGTATGCAATTGTCATAATTTTTTTCCACAACATGCCTTTATAAAATTACTCTCATGATCTCTAGGAAAAGTATTACAATCATATATAGAACAGTGAATCTATGAATTTTTTCCTTTTTTTTAATTGAAATCTATTGTGGTTGTCCTAAATGTTGTGACTATGAGTTTTATGACAAAATAACTATGAGATCAATGAATGGTCTACTATATCTTTTCATTGTTATTCTAACTCATGAATCTCTTTAAACATATTTGGTGATCTTTGTTATAACAACATCATTAAATCATTGTTCAAAGATATTCATCCTTAACACTTGTCCTTATCACCTCTTTGTAGAATAATTTTGCAACCCTTTGTTTTAATGTTGCACACTTGAAAATTGCTTTTTATATTTCTAATCACTATTAATTCATATTTCCAATTCAGCCTGAATAATTTTAGGTTTACAGCCAGCTAAAGAACCTTGTAAGAAAAACCGGTTGCCAATAAATGAACAATGCCAATGGTACCAAATTTGGCAACAAGAGAAATTGTATTAGCACAATCAATTCATTTTTTAAGGAAAGACTTTTGTGACCAACAAATACTAATGCCTCTCAACATACCATTCGAAGGAAATTAGGTTTCTCAAACCCATTTCCATTTCACAAATTTATTTGTCTTTCAGACAAGGTACCAACTCCCACATCTTGTTCTTTCACCATAGATTTCACTCATTCGTCCTTAACACAAGATTCTTCATAAGTTTAAGAATCACAAGTACATTTTAGGAGAAAAAATTTCTTGCTCCTTTTGTAGATGAAGTCACCTGAACATTGAAGACATCACCTGCAATTGAGCTTGCTTGCTTAAGAACCATAGCAGCAAAATTAAGGAAACAAAACTTATCAGCAGAAAAATATTCCAATAATACATGGGGATGCAACCCAAGTCCTTTCCAAGCATCCCCGTCCATGTCACATTTTGGATGTGTAGGGACACCTTGGAAATGTCCTTGGGACTAACCCCAAGCCTGGAAAAGGGGAAATTTTCCAGAAGCAGTTGGGAGATGCAAGATAGATGTCCCTTGTCCTAAGGGCCACACCCAACCCAATTATGGATGTCCCTTGTCATGAGGGCTGCAACCAACCCAAGCAGCTCTTAAAAAATCATCAACTCAAAATGATAGTAAGATCCAATTACATGGACAATAAGGAAAAAATAATGTAGAGAAATTTTTATTTAGAAAATGATTCCACACTTCATTCAATTTGCATTCAAATCTTACATTCATCTATAGGAATTCAGACTAGCCTAGGTGAAACAATGATAATATGAGATTGACCCAAATTACAATCACAACATATCATGTCTATCCATGTTAGTTTCAGACCATGTGTCATTCATTGCACTCAATGATGCCTCTAAAAAATATTTTCCCTTGGCTAATAAGGTGGTGTGCACCTTTCCATACCCATAACTAATTTAATCAACTAGTACATTGGTAATTGTTGTCACCCTATCCTACAAATATGGTGATATAACAAGTACATAGGGAAAATCAAACTGTGACAGTCTCTTCCAAGTCTCAGGCAGTCCTGGACTTGCTTATTAAACTATTACTATGGTTTTTCCATGCATGCTTTTCAAACATTATGTGGTTGAAAATGCAGGTTATCTAAGAATTAGTTCATGACTTTGCTTACTGTCACTCAATTGTAAGCATGTTAGGGTTGTTGTTATCAGGCTATCATGGTTGTTGCTCTTTCCACTTGTTATCAACCTCAAAAGGATGCATACATTTAAATTATCATAGAATAGATACTTCACAAAGGATTAGAAGAAATTGACATCATTTATTTTAGCTTTTCAATGACTTGTCACGAGAAATTTCATTTTTCCTGCCTTGCTAGATTTGAGGTGTGACAAAAATACTATTACTTGTCTTACTCTTATTATTGTTTTTTATTTGTTGAGCTCTTCATAATTTTCTTACTCTGTATGTTTTATAGTTGCTTCTTTCTATCAAGGGGGTGTATGATTGTGGCCCAATGACAGTGACCTATAGCATGCTACCCTTTTCCTTGTATAACTTAGGATATTCATGAAATATGACTGTATACTATGACTCTTATGCTTGGAAAGGCTTTTTTGACTATTTTTAAATGAGTTACTCCTCATCTGGATTTTTTTTTTCTTGATGGTTAAACTACATTTAGAGAAATTTTATCAAATCAGCACGAAAATAAAAATGTCTTGATGTCAATAGAGTTTCCAATATTGATAGTAATCGGGATGAACTAGTCGACAAGAATGTGCAACACAATCATAGTTGTGTTGAAGTTGAGGTAATATAATTGTTACCAGATTTTTACCTACAACTCAATAAGGTAGAGCTTGTTGATTTTTAACTAAGAAAAGGTACATTTTAAATCTTTCCTTCATTACATTCAATTGCATAAATGAAATAATCCAAAAAACATTACATTTTACAAATTACTGCATCCATACAAGTGCATGTAACAAAAGAAGAATTTACACAAATATTTTCTGAACAGAGTAGTAATCTTTATTGAATGTAAAAATGTACATTATCTCACACAAGCCATGAGATTGACTTTACTTATTCAATGCAAATAAAGAAAATTATATGCATGGATAAGTAAATAAAAGTGATGTGCATGTAAAGAGGGAAACCAATCATTGCCTGAGAATTAATGGTTCAGGGCGTGTCATATTTCTTTTTGTTTCCTCCTCGCTCCATATCGGTCCTAGTTCTTGCATCTGGCAATAAGAAATGGTGTTAGAGCAATGCTCTAAGAAATGAAAATTCTCTAACCATACATGAACATACACTTATGCATATATAAACTGATCTTCAAAATGCATTAAACAAGTAGGCATACTTTAGGTGTCTAGGAAAACCATCAAAGTCATCAAACACACCTAAAACATGCACATGTTTTTTCCAATTTGTTTGCTTCATGTGCAGATATAGGAAAAATAATTTTGATGTTTTTATTCATTTGATTATAGCATGTGGGGTAAAACATGGCTCCCACAAGGGTTGAGCTTGGTGTGTTGTCCTCTTATGTTTTCAAAAAGATAAGAGTGTTAAGTCTTTGATTATAATTCCATTAAATAGGTGTTTATTTTTCATAACAGTGAGTTAATTGGTTCACTACCACAAACAACAAATATCAGCTCAATAGGATTACATTAATGAAAAAGTATGAGATAGTGAGAGATTAGACTAAGAAGAATGTAGCCTCATTTGAATAGGATCAATGACTTCATCAGGATAATAATAAGCATCAGCTAAGGAGTAGCATATAAATTCAACAAGATTATTGTTTTTCCCTGAAGACTTAGACATCTCACCATATATGAGTGGAAAAGATGACAGTCACATGTTATGTGAAAAATTGGAAGGAGTAGTGGCACTAAGCAGTGATAAAGTTCAGCTTTGTTGAAGTGATAACATGATACAACTTATAATAGTTGATTGACAATATTGGAGAGAGGTGTTTCATAGAATATCTGAAAGGAAAACCATCATTTTCAACCAAGCAATCTTGAGACACAAAGGGGTAGTTTTAAACGTTTACAAGGAACATGGAAATTCATCATAGCACAATGAGATAACAATGTCAAAATATGGTAAGAAGATCATATATAAATGGCAGATTTCATTACTGTTATGAGAGCTGAGGGTCACAGTCAAAAAATGCACATAGCCAATCTGAGCAAAGATATCATGACAAATCTTAATACCTTCAAATAAGATGTTCATGACATGTCTGTAAGTTTCAAAGGAAAACATACAAAGGATAACTGCTATGAGGTCACCTCAAATTTATATGTACTTAACACAAAGTGTTATACAAGTGCAAGTTTCTACTACAGTTTCAATAGAAAAGTTTTATTCATTTAAGATGAATGACTTTCAACATTGTTAGTAGAAATATTTGAACATAAATCAAATATGATGGTCTAAGTTCCAAAGATAGTCACCATTGTAAGAAAAATTATAAAGGGGGCCTATTAAAAAATATGGTAACTATTTTCAAACTTTTGAAGGCTTAACAGTTGAGCAAAGATCCAGTATTTGATATTTGCATTCAATAAGAAGATCAAGATTACAATTATCAGTGCCATTCATTATCATGTAATGATAGTTAATATTTGTACATGTTAAGCCCTGGTCACAACACAAAGAGGGTTTTCTTAAAATTCATTACATACTCATATTCTACAGAAAAAAGTCTCAGAGAGCATATTAAGAATGAAGGAATGGAAAAAATGCGTTGAGCCCTATGAAGCAAGGATGGAGTGATTTTTTAGAAAAATCAAGGGTAGAGAAATGAAAAAACCCCTCGACTCTAAGAACTGCAAACTCAAAATCTATATTGAGGTTGGGTCTTATAAAAGGTGTAGAGGAAATTGAGGTCGCGACCATTTTTCTTTTCTTTCTACAGAACGAAAGTGTTTGAGAATACACGAGGCATCACAGGGATAATGAAGTTACCCATGTAATATACCTCAACAAATAATGAGGCCGTGAACTGTACAATGAATGGAAATATACAAAGCTTGCAAACCCAGTAGAAACCTAGACTCCAATGGCAGTGCAGTAAGAGAAGTTGTGGCCATAAAATACAAGTTTCTTATATATTTTCTACAAAAAGCATGGTCATGCTATAAAATGTCACAAAAATGGCAAAAAAATGACAAAGTAGATGCATGATACACAAAGAAAGGTAGAATATGAAACCCTCAACCAAGACAGTGGACTAGAGAAGCCACGGCTTGTTGCTTTTGTTTAAAATCTTCAAATTTTGCTTGAGAAAACTAGAAAGAACACAGGAATTGAATTTCTTCATTATTTCTTTCAAAAAACTAAGAAATACACAGAGCAGATTGCATGGAAAAGCACAATGAGAGTCAAACAAGAAGCATGGATATACAAAGGCCATGCCTAGAAAAGTTTCAAATTATAGAAGACAATCAGTGAAAATACTTCCAAAGAGGCTTACCTCAAATATTTTGTCAAATAAATCTGTTGAACAATCACTGTCACTATGAATTCCGCCATGGAAAGTCTCCTTCAGAGCTCTATAGAAACCCTTATGCTGGCAGTCATAGTTTCTCCAGAAGGCTCGATAGGAAAAATGAATTATTTTTTATTCTTTTGGAGTTCTTTTGTATAGTGTTTCATACCCTAGTTAATGTTGATGGAATATGGATTTTTTCCATTTATTTTAAAAAATGATGCAACTAATACTCCCGTGGGGTATGTCTTATGCCTTGTTATTTTTCATGGAAAATATGACTTAGGCATTTTTCACATTTTGACTTAGCAAACCTTTTGGCTATGTCTATGACTGATACATGGAGGTGGAGATCTTTTACTTTTTATGTTTGTTTTACATTGTATAATGCTTAAGATAAGTGATGTTTTATAAATCACTTGTTTTAAAACATTATTTATTTATTTTTAAAATGCAGAAAAATAGGATCATGTGTCAATATGACCAAGTCATGAGGGTATTTGTTTTGTTTCAATTTATGATCATGGAGAGAATATTGGGAGGTTTTTTTTCAGTTTACAAACATGTGGAGGGAATCTAGGAGTCTTTATTTCTCTTTTTGGAGCATTTGGAGCTAATTTAGGCATATTAACTCAGCTTGGAGAATTTTTGGAATGCTTTTATGGTTTGACAAAGTCAAGCTTGACTTTTTCCACCTTTTGGAGCACATTTGGAGTGTATCTAGAGGCTATATTTGTGGGTTTATTGTTGCATCCGACCCAAGATGCTTCTAGTTCCTTTTTTGGTGGAATTGTTTGAAGCTTTCTACTTGGTCACTTTTGTAACTCATTATTGAGTTAGTTGTGATAATGTAGCTTTTATCATAGTGACTTTGACAGTCCTTTGGCACAATTTTTTAGCATCTTTTTGCAACTCATGAGATATGGAATACAGTGGATACCTTAGCTATTTCTGGAGATAAAATCTTGCCTATTTGTTCTTACAATATAGTGTATGTTTAAAGATTGATCAAGTTGTATGTGAAGGTTATCTTAATTTCCTTACAACTTTGTCTCATGTTTTATACCTTTTCTGTGATTAATGTGTTTATTCAAGTTACTGATTGTGTCTATAAAATACAAGCTTCTTGATAATTGTGAAGTCTTTCTTCCTTTTATAGGTTGTGGTATTTGACCTATCAGTAAAATATTTATGTACGAATACATTGTAACAAGTTGAGCAAACTTAGTTTTAACCAGTTTCAAGTTGAGTTTAAATTTCTAAATTCCATTGTCTCTCGTCAGTTTGGTGTATCACCCAATATTTTCATTTTCAACATTTCATTTTTCAGCAATCCTTCTCCCCTTTCCTTTTAAAAAATCAATAGTATAGCTGATAACCAGCTAGGAATTTGGCCTATCCAGAGGTTCATTCTCATTTTTGGGTGACCCACAACCTGAGAATGCTCCCATGTTTCCCTAGCTAACTAAGTTTCACAACTCAGTTCGAGTGCAAGTTTAGGAGATAATAGTTTTTAGCACGCCCAATGGGACACGTTCATCAATGTTTTATGTTGGTTTGGTATGCAACCAACAAGTTCAGGCCTTTTCAGAGGTTGTTTTTGCATATCTGGCAACTCCATGAAGTGAAAGAACAACAGAGCCAATGTTGTTACAACACATGAGAAAAATACAAACAAGGAGCGCTAATTATTTTGAGTTTTTGCAGCTGTCACCACCCAGAAGATAAGGTAGAACAGCGAAAAAAACTCCTCCATTGAAGAGATTTCAATTGAAACCATCTGGTGTAAGACTTGAATCTCTTTTCTCACCACCAAGGAGGAGAGGTAAACCATCCAAGAGGTAGAGTGAGATTCGTTCTGCTTCACCAAGCTTCAGAACAACAAACTCACCTTTAGGTTCTGTTGCATTTACATTTTCAAGTTTTTTTGCTTCTGTAAGTTCTACAATTGATGTTCAAACTCAAAATAATCCACCTCAACCTCCTCCAATAGCTAGGAACCAACCTTTTGTGACATTTAATGGAGGAAGTCCATTAAATCTTGCACAACACAATGACATACCAATGGATGCCCTAAAGAGTTTACCAATTTTCATTGGGGAGGATCAGACTACCCCTATATAGCACATAAGAGATGTAGTCTCATTATGTGATGTTCACAACATAACTCAGGAGGACGTAGTTGTTAGAATACTTGTTGCATCATTCAAGGGCAAGGAATTGCAGTGGTTTAGAGGCCTATTAGTTGGTATTATTACAAATTGGGATGGGTTAGGAGATAAGTTGCACAAGTAGTTCCAAGAGAAGTTTGATCACTTATCATTGGTTGAGAAACTTACAACCATTAAAAGGGCTCCTCGGGAACAAATGACAGACTACAACTTCCATTTTCAGAGGACTTGGTCCAGGATACCTGAAACAGTAAGGCCTTCTCCTGAATATGCCTTCTTATACTATCTAAGGGCTTTAAACAATGATATATCAGTCATGATACAATCAATGGTAGGAGTGTCATTACCAGATGCATATGAGGTAGCAATCAGAGCTGAAAATAGTTTAATACAGGTTGGTAAGATTTCTACTAGGCCTCCAATGCCTATCTTTTGAGATATTTAGCCTAACATGCCTTTGTAGATACCACCTTTTGCACCTTTGTTGGTTGTACCAACATTGCCAGCTGTTGTTCCAGCTGCTATTACTCAAGAAGCTATTGTTCCAAGCTCATCTCAAGAGATACAAGAGATCAAAATTCTACTTCAGACTTTTGGTAACAAGTTGGTGAGCTTAGAGAAGCAACAATCTTATAGTAGACCTTATCAACATCATAACCAAGGAGGAAATCAGCCTTATCAAGGTCAATAATAGTAGTACCAAGGCAATAGGCAGCCATACCAAGGTAACTACCAAGGTCCAAGACAAAATATGAATACAAGACCTTTTCAGGCATATAATCCAACACCTTTTAGTGCAACTAGGGACCTTGTCCCTATTCAGAATAACCTTGCAGTTGACTATGAATGGTGTTAACCTAGCAGCCAACCACATAATCAAGCCACATGCTCAAATAGTGTTATTAATCCAGAATTAAGGGTGTAGAGCACTCCAAGTTCACAACCTAACATACCTATTGATGGAACTCCACAATAGCAGGAGCAACCTCCAAGTGATTCTACTCTAATAAATTGGTAGCGAGAATAATTTTGTGGAGTCTATGTAGATGATTCTCTACTTGCAGCAAATACTAGACCAAAGAAAAGAGCATTTGAGCTTGAGCAAATAGTTGATAAAGGAAAAGAAGTATTTGTTAAACCATCTACATCACACGTGCCTCACATTTTGCAAAGGAATTCACAAGGCACTGCTAACGAGCAGCCACACTTGTAAGTTGATCATGCTGGTGTAAAGACCCATCAAAAGGTAAATCTAGTTGTGCCTTTTAATATTATCGATAACATGAAAATGATGAATGTAACAATGTCAATGTGGGATTCATTAGCTATCCCAAGTCAAAAAGACATGTTATAGTCAAATTTATTAGATTTAAAGGTGTCTGATGATCCATCAATAGGTCAGGTTAGAGTTGTTTTCACAAAAACACCTCAAGACATCAAACAACAACCCAACAAAGAAATGGGTAAGGATGTCAAACCACCTCCATTTTATGTTTCTTTGATCATAGGTGATAAATTAGTCCATAATTGTATGGTAGATAGTGGGGCTAGTAGCTATATGATGCCAAAGAAGATTGCAGATAGGCTAGGACTAAAATATCAGCCTTTAGAGAAAGGAGTAGTCCAATTTGATGGAACATCAATTAATACCATAGGTATCATCAAGGGTTTAAGCCTTACAATCCATGCTTGCCCAAAAATTTTTAGTTCTCCAAGACATATGTGTCATAGATCTACCACTTTTCTTTTCCTTACGTCTCTGAAGATTATTTACAACCAAAATAGGAGGTTATGTATTTGCCGACTGGTCGCATATGTTATTTAGAATAAGATATGGAACTAAGGTTACCATAAAGTCTGAGAAATTGGCCAAGGATCATATAGAACCTTATAGTCCAAGTGTAATTAATGTTGTTCCTAGTGCAGCAGACACAAATTGTGTTCTTTGTTGTCCATGAAGGCAAGCTTCTTGGACACATAGTTTCAAGACAAGGGATCACCATTGATACTTGGAGCTTCAAATCTATATTAGAGCTACCATTACCCAATCATAACAAACGATTGTAGAGATTTTTAGGTAGGATTTATTTTTTGAGAAGGTATATATACCTGATGTTGCAAACCTTTTATAGCCTTTGACAACCATATTAAAGAAGAATGCAGTTTTCAGCTAGACTAGGGAAGCCAAATATAGTTTTGAAGCAATCATGGAGGGGTTAGCAACAACTCCTACTCTAGTAAACCCATATTTCTCAAAAGACTTCATTTTGTATGCATTTGGTAGTATAAGTTCAATTTTTGCTATGCTAGTCCAAAAAAATAATGATGGTTTAGATCAACCAACAGATTTTTTCAGTCAAGGTTTAGCTGATTATGAGCACAAGTATACATTTGTTGAAAATCATGTTCTTGTTGTGATCAGAAGCTTAAAGAAATTTAAGCCTTTAATCTCTAACAATGAGATACATGTTATGGTTGCACACCCTAGTGTGAAAGAGTTTCTGTTGAGTAAAGACCTGAATGGGAAAAGATCAGGGTGGATCACAAGAGTTATGGAATTTGATGTTGACATCAAAATCACAAACCTTATCAGAGGTAGAGGATTGTGTGAATAGTTGGCCTCAACTCCTGAAAATGAGCTGAAATTAGAATCAGTGACTATTTTAGTCAATGATAATGAGATTCAAGATGTTGCACCTATGTCACATGCAAGTTGGGTTCGAGATATGACCCATTTTCTATAGACTGGTGAATGTCCACCAGGTTTAGACAGAGCTAAGAAAAGATATTTAAGGTTGTAGTCTATTCCATATGTCTTGATTGATAATATTCTTTCCAGGAAAGATCTTAATGGTTTTTTATTAAGATGTATTGACAGTAACCAGATTGACAAAGTGCTTCATGAGTTCCATGATAAAATTACAGGGGGACATTTTTCACCAAGAACAACTGCATGGAAAATTATGAGAGTTGGCTATTACTGGCCTATCTTGTTTAAGGATGCCCATTCCTTGCCAAGGAAATGTGTTAAATGTGCTCTTTTTGCACGAAAAGAGAGGCTTCTAGCTGTGCCTTTGCAAACAATTCAAGTTGAGCAACCCTTCATGAGATAGCGCATTGATTTTATTGGACCAATAAATCCACATTTCAGTGTTGGTCATAGGTGGGTACTTACAACAACTGACTATTTTACATGGTGAACTAAAGTAGCATATTTGAAAGAAGCAAATGAAACTTCTGTTTCGAGCTTTTATGAAGATATAGTTACCAAGTTTGGAGTACCTGACTCAATTATCTTAGATAATGCCTTAGCGTTTGTTGGATTAAGAGTAAGTGATTGGGCTATAAAGAATGGAATTCATTTGAATACCTCTTCAAATTATTACCCACAAGGTAATAGTTTGGCTGAGAGCACAAACAAGAATCTGATCAAGATTGTCAAAAGAACCTTGGAGGATAATCAAAGGACTTAGCACACTACATTGAAATATGCACTGTGGGAAGATAGAATAACTCCTAAGAGGTCAGTTGGAAATTCTCCATATGTATTGATTTATGGTATAGAGGCAAGATTGCCTTTATCTATAGAGCTACCAGCTCTTGATATTGTGCATCAATTAAAGATGTTTGAAGAATAAAACCCAATGTCCGTTAGATATGTTGAGCTCATAGAACTAGAAGAGACAAGAGATAAGGCAATGAAGTCTCTGGAGTATCATCAACTCCAAACAAAGAGAGTCTTTGATAAGAAAGCAACTCCTAGAGTTTTCATAAAAGGTGATGTGCTTAAGTGGGATGAATTGAAAAGCAGCCCAAGTAAGCACACTAAGTTTGAAAACTTCTGGAGTGGCATGCTTGTCATTATTGAATGCAAGGAGCACAATGCATTCAAGTTATCAAAGATGGATGGAGAAATCTTACCAATCCCAGTTAATGGGGTTCACCTCAAATTTTGTTTTGAGATATGATCTACTTTTGTATATAT
This sequence comes from Sequoiadendron giganteum, assembly GCA_007115665.2. Lineage (NCBI taxonomy): Eukaryota > Viridiplantae > Streptophyta > Pinopsida > Cupressales > Cupressaceae > Sequoiadendron > Sequoiadendron giganteum. The sequence continues at coordinate 236,510,726 of CM021110.1, read as the reverse complement.
TAGGTTAGGTTTATGCTTTCAATAAGTGTTTTTGTACTCTAGTTTATTTGCAAGTTTTCATTCCCTAAGTGTTGTTTTGCATGGCTAGTTAGTTTTTTTTTGTTGTTTTGTTTCAAAAAGTGCCAAGTTTTCATTCATGCAATCAAATTTGAGTTACAATTTTTTTGAGTGTGTTCTCTAAGTTATGAACCTAGTTTGTGAGTGACTTTGTGCCCAAGGATAGATCTAGGCAACTGGTCAGGATGTTTAGTAGGCAAACATGCAACAAATGTCACCAAAAATGTTACCATATTTTTACTTATAGCTCAATCAGGTAGAGCTTGTTGACTTTTAACTAAGAAAAGGTACATTTAAATATTTCCTTCACTACATTCAATTGCATAAATATAATAATCCAAAAAAAGATTACATTTTACAAATTACTGCATCCATACAAGTGCATGTAACGGAAGAAGGATTTACACAAATATTTTCCAAACAAAGTAGTAATCTTTATTGAATGTAAAAATGTATGTTTTCTCACACAAGCCGTGAGATTGACTTTACTTATTCAATGCAAATAAAGAAAATTATATACATGGATAAGTAAATAAAAGTAATGTGCATGTAAGGAGGGAAAAGACATAATCTTCTCATCAGCTTCTCTTGATTCACCACAAAAAACTGATCCTCTTCAAGTAGAAAAGACATAATCTTCTCATCATTGTCAAATACTTACCAGTGAACGTTGCTATCAATAATTGATGGCTTGCTTACAACCTTCACATACTGTTGTATTTTCTCCCTCTTTAGATCATTGGGAATATCAAACTGTGCACCAATGGTTGTAAGCCTATCTGCATGTTTGTTCTAATTTCTGGGAACATAAACCAAGTTAAATGTACTAAACTCTTCTATCAGATCCTAGACTCTATTTCTATATGATTTCTACTCAAAGTCTGATGTTCTCAAAAAATTAATCCTACCTAAAAATCTCTGCAATCCTTTGTTATTATTGGGTAATGGTAGCTCTAATATAGATTTGAAACTCTAAGGATCAATCGTGATCTCCTATTTTGAGACTATGTGTCCAACAAGCTTGCCTTCATGGATAACAAAGATACTCTTCTTTGGATTGAGGGATATACCAAACTCCCTACTCTTTTCAAATACCTATTTCAAATGGGACAAATTCTCATCAACATTTTTAGAGAATATTGTGACATCATCAAGATAAATGAGGAAAATCTTATTAAATAAACCTTGAAAATCCATGTCCATAGCCCTCTAAAATGTGGCACCAACATTAGATAAGCCAAAAAAAATTCTCTTATATGCCATAGTGCCGCACTTTGTTCTAAAAGTAGTCTTAAAATGTTCTTCCTCTTTGACCAACACTTGGTTATAACCAGAATAACCATCTAATAAGGAAAATATCTCTGAACTAGAAAATACCTAAAGGATCTACTCCATGGAGGGCAACGAGTAATGATATTTCAATGACGCTTTGTTAAGATCCTTAAAGTCTACACAAAGTTTGATCTCTCTGTTCTTCTTTCTAACCGACACAAGGTTAGATAACCATGAGGTATGTGTAATGGGAAAGATAATACCCTCCTCAACTAGTTTGGTCAGTTCTTTGATCATTAGAGGATCTAACATAGGGTTTAAAGGCCTTTGTTTCTGCTTAATAAGCTTAGCATCAAGTTCTAATTCTATGGTATGTTGGGCAATATGAGGATCAAATCCTTTTAAATTAGAATAATCCCACACAAACACATCATGAAAATCTTGACATAAAGAAAAAAAATCTTGTTTATCCTCAGCTGAATAGACCTTACCAATCTAAAGGAGCTTACCTTTGAAAATCTCCAGGTCTTCATAGTGTTCCTCTTTGATATGCAAACCAACTATACCCTTCTTAAGTTGATCATCAGTGCTGAAAATAAAATCCAAGGTGATAAGACCCTTGGGTAACTTATTTGTCTTTAGCTGTATGATTGATCATCATATTGTTGCTTGAGATTCTCTTGATTCACCACAAAAAACTGATCCTCTTCAAGTAGAAAATACATAATCTACTCATCATTGTCAAATACTTACAAGTGAACATTGTTATCAGGAATTGATGGCCTGACTACAACCTTCACATACTGCTGTATATTCTCCCTCTTTAGATCATTGTGAATATCAAACTGTGCACCAATGGCTGTAAACCTATCTGCATGTTTGTTTTGAAATCTGGGAACATAAACCAAGTTAAATGTACTAAACTCTTCTATCATATCCCAGACTCTATTTCTGTATGATTTCAAGGCATCATTCTTTGAAACACTTAGGCCTATGACCTGATTAACATTCAGCTCACTATCTCCACAAACCTTTAGATAATTCACTCCTCTTTTCCTTGCCCATTCCAGACCTTGAATAATCCCTTCATACTCAACAGTGTTTTTAGAGCAGGAAAAAGAAAAATGAAATGCGGAAAAATAATTATCACCTTGCAGGGATACAAGCATTGCACCCCCACCAACTCCATTCTTACTCCTAGAGCCATCAAAAAACATCCCCCAAAGCTCATTTTGTTGCTTTAGCAACTAATCTGTACTCTTTTCAAGGTTCAAAACCTCTGTATCAGGTTCATGTAGTACATAGACACCCATACCAACATCATGAATATGATCATCAGGGTTGTCCACCACATTTTTTTCTGCCCACTCATGTAACAACACATCAGGAACAACTTTAGCTTGCAGCTCTTGACCATGCTTTTTATAGAAAATATATAAGAAACCTATCTTTTATGGCCACAACTTTTCCTACTGCGTTGCCACTGGAATCTAGGTTTCTACTAGGTTTGCAAGCTTTGTATAGTTTCGTTCATTGTGCAAGTCGCGACGCCATTATTTGTTGAGCGATTTTACATGGGTAACTTCATTATCCCTATGATGCCTTGTGTATTCTCAAACAATTTCCTTCTATAGAAAGAAAAGAAATATGGCCGCAACCTCAATGTCCTCTGCACCTTCCATAAGACCCAACCACAATACAGATTCTGAGTCTGTAGTTCTTAGAGTCAAGGGGTTTTTTCATTTCTTTGCCCTTGATTTTTCTTAAAATCACTCCATCCTTGGTTCACAGGGCTCGATGCATTTTTTTCCATTCCTTCATTCTTAATATGCTCTCTGAGAATTTTTTGGTAGAAGATGAGTATGCAATGAATTTTAAGAAAACCCTCATCGTGTTGTGACCAAGGCTTAACATGTATGAAGATTAATTTCCATTACATAATAATGAATGACACTGATAATAGTAATCTTGATCATCTTCTCATTGAATGCAAATATCAAATACTCGATCTTTGCTCAAATGTTAAGCCTTTAGAAGTTTGAAAATAGTTTCCATATTTTTTAATAGAAATCATTTAGAACTGTGCTTACAATGGTGATTATCTTTTGGAACTTAGACCATCATATTTGCTTTATGTTAAAAAAATTCTACTAACAATGTTGAAAGTCATTCATCTTAAATGAATGAAACTTTTCTATTGAAACTGCAATAGAAAATTGCACTTGTATAGCTCATTGTGTTAAGTACATATAAATTTGAGGTGACCTCAGAGTAGTTATCCTTTGCGTGTTGTCCTTTGAAACGTACAGACATGTCATGAACATCTTATTTGAAGGTTTTAAGATTTATCATGATATCTTTTCTGAGACTAGCTATGTGTATTTTTTTACTGCGACTCTTAGTAGAAATCATACAGAAATAGAGTCTGGAATCTGATAGAAGAGTTTAGTACATTTAACTTAGTTTTATGTTCCTAGAAATCAGAACAAACATGCAGATAGGCTTACAGCCATTGGTGCACAGTTTGATATTCCCAATGATCTAAAGAGGGAGAAAATACAGCAGTATGTGAAGGTTGTAATCAGGCCATCAATTCTTGATAACAGCGTTCACTTGTAAGTATTTGACAATGATGAGTAGATTATGTCTTTTCTACTTGAAGAGGATTAGTATTTTGTGGTGAATCAAGAGAATCTCAAGCAACAATATGATGATCAGTCATAGAGCTGAAGACAAATAAGTTACCCAAGGGTCTTGTCACCTTGGATTTGATTTTCAGCACTGATGATCAGCTTAAGAAGGGTATAGCTAGTTTGCATATCAAAGAGGAACACTATGAAGACTTGGAGATTTTCAAAGGTAAGCTCCTTTAGATTGGTAAGGTCTATTTAGCTGAGGATAAACAAGATTTTTTTCTTTATGTCAAGATTTTCATTATGTGTTTGTGTGGGATTATTCTAATTTAAAAGGATTTGATCCTCATATTGCCCAGCATACCATAGAATTAGAACTTGATGCTAAGCCTATTAGGCAGAAACAAAGGCCTTTAAACCCTAACTTAGATCCTTTGATTATCAAAGAACCGACCAAACTAGTTGAGGGGGGTATTATCTTTCCCATTACACATACCTCATTGGTATCTAACCTTGTGTCGATTAAAAAGAACGAAGAGATAAGACTTTGTATAGATTTTAAGGATCTTAACAGAGCGTCATTGAAAGATCATTACTCGCTACCCTCCATGGAGTAGATCCTTCAGGTAGTTGCTAGTTCAGAGATATTTTCCTTATTAGATGGTTACTCTGGTTATAACCAAGTGTTGTTCAAAGAGGAAGACCATTTTAAGACTGCTTTTAGAACAAAGTGTGGCACTATGGCCTATAAGAGAAATTTTTTTGGCATATCTAATGTTGGTGCCACATTTCAGAGGGCTATGGACATGTATTTTCAAGGTTTAATCAATAAGAATTTCCTCATTTATCTTGATGATGTCACAGTATTCTCTAAAAATTTTGATGAGCATTTGTCCCATTTGAAACAGGTATTTGAAAAGAGTAGGGAGTTTAGTATATCCCTCAATCTGAAGAAGAGTATCTTTGTTGTCCATGAAGGCAAGCTTCTTTGACACATAGTGTCAAAATAGGAGATCACACTGATCCTTAGAGTTTCAAATCTATATTAGAGCTACCATTACCCAATCATAACAAAGGATTGCAGAGATTTTTAGGCAGGATTAATTTTTTGAGAAGGTTTATACCTGATGTTGCAAACCTTTTACAGCCTTTGACAACCATGTTAAAGAAGAATGCAATTTTCAGCTAGACTAGGGAAGCCAAATATAGTTTTGAAGAAAGCAAGGAGGGTTTAGCAGAACCTCCTACTCTGGTAAACCCAGATTTCTCAAAAGACTTCATTCTGTATGCATTTGGTAGTATAAGTTCAATTTTTGCTATGCTAGTCCAGAAAAATAATGATGGTTTAGATCAACCAACAGATTTTTTCAGTCAAGCTTTAGCTGATTATGAGCACAAGTATACAATTTTTGAAAATCATGTTCTTGTTGTGATCATAAGCTTAAATAAATTTAATCCTTTAATCTCTTACAATAAGATACATGTTATGGTTGCACACCCTAGTGTGAAAGATTTTATGTTGAGTAAAGACCTGAATGGGAAAAGAGAAGGGTGGATCACAAGAGTTATGGAGTTTGATGTTGACATCAAAATCACAAACCTTATCAGAGGTAGAGGATTGTGTGAATAATTGGCCTCAAGTCCTGAAAATGAGCTGAAATCATAATCAGAGACTATTTTAGTCAATGATAATGAGATTCAAGATGTTACACCTGTGTTAGATGTAGGTTGGGTTTGAGATATGACCCATTTTCTACAGACTGGTGAATGTCCACCAAGTTTAGACAGAGCTAAGAGAAGATATTTAAGGTTGCAGTCTATTCCATATGTCTTGATTGATAATATTCTTTCCAGGAAAGATCTTAATGGTTTTTTATTAAGATGTATTGACAATAACCAGATTGACAACGTGCTTCATGAGTTCCACAATAAAATTATAGGGGGACTTTTTTCACCAAGAACAAATGCATGGAAAATAATGAGAGTTGGCTATTACTGGCCTATCTTGTTTAAGGATTCCCATTCCTAGGAAAGGAAATGTGTTAAATGTGCTCTTTTTGCACAAAAAGAGAGGCTTCCAGCTTTGCCTTTGTAGCCAATTCAAGTTGAGTAGCCCTTCATGAGATGGCACATTGATTTTATTGGACCAATAAATCCACATTTCAGTGTTGGTCATAGGTCGGTACTTACAACACCTGACTATTTTACACGGTGAACAAAAGTAGTAGCTTTGAAAGAAGCGAATGAATCTTCCATTTCAAGCTTTTATGAAGATATAGTTACCAAGTTTGGTGTACTTGACTCAATTATCTCAAATAATGCCTTAGTGTTTGTTGGATTAAGAGTAAGTGATTGGGCTATAAAGAATGGAATTAATTTGAATACCTCTTCAAATTATTACCCACAAGGTAACGGTTTGGTTGAGAGCACAAACAAGAATCTGATCAAGATTGTCAAAATAACCTTGGAGGATAATCAAAGGACTTAGCAAACTACATTGAAATATGCACTGTGGGAAGATAGAATAACTCCTAAGAGGTTAGTTGGAAATTATCCATATGTATTGGTTTATGGTATAGAGGCAAGATTGCCTTGATCTATAGAGCTACCCACTCTTGATATTGTACATCAATTAAAGATGTTTGAAGAACAAGACCCAATGTCCGTTAGATATGTTGAGCTCATGGAACTGGAAGAGACAAGAGATAAGGCAATGATGTCTCTGGAGTATCATCAACTCCAAACAAAGAGATCCTTTGATAAGAAAGCAACTCCTAGAGTTTTCAGAAAAGGTGATGGTGTGCTTAAGTGGGATGAATTAAAAAGTAGCCCAGGTAAGCACACTAAGTTTGACAACTTCTAGAGTGGCATGCTTGTCATTATTGAATGCAAGGAGCACAATGCATTCCAATTATCAAAGATGGATGGAGAAATCTTACCAATCCCAGTTAATGGGGTTCACCTCAAATTTTGTTTTGAGGTATGATCTACCTTTGTATATATTAGGTTAGTTTTATTCTTTCAACAAGTGTTTTTGCACTATAGTTTAGTTGCAATTTTTCATTCCCTAAGTGTTGTTTTGCATGGCTAGTTAGTTTTTTTTTTTTGTTTTGTTTCAATAATTGCCAAGGTTTCATTCATGCAATCAAATTTGAGTTACAAAATTTTTGAGTGTGTTCTCTAAGTTATGAACCTAGTTTCTAAGTGACTTTGTGCCCAAGGATAGATCTAAGCAAGTGGTCAGGATGTTTAGCAGGCAAACATGCAACAAATGTCACCAAAAATGTTACCATATTTTTACTTATAGCTCAATTAGGTAGAGTTTGTTGAATTTTAACTAGGAAAGGGTACATTTAAATCTTTCCTTCATTACATTCAATTGCATAAATGAAATAATCCAAAAAAAGATTACATTTTACAAATTAATGCATCCATACAAGTGCATGTAATAGACGAAGGATTTACACAAATATTTTCTGAACAAAGTATTAATATTTATTCAATGTAAAAATGTACATTATCTCACACAAGCCATGAGATTGACTTTACTTATTCAATGCAAATAAATAAAATTATATACATGGATAAGTAAATAAAAGTAATGTGCATGTAAGGAGGGAAACCATTCATTGCTTGAGAATGATTGGTTCAGGGTGTGTCATCTTTCTTGTTGTTGCCTCAAGTCGCTTGTGTCCTCCTTGCTCCATATCGGTCCTAGTTCCTGCATTTGGCAATAAGAAATTGTGTTAGAGCAATGTTGTAATCAATTTAAATTCTCTAATCGTACATGAACATACACTTATGCATATATAAAATGATCTTCAAAATGTATTAAACAAGAAGACATACTTTAGGTGTCTAGGAAAACCATCAAAGTCATCAAACACACCTAAAACATGCACATGTTTTTTCTAATTTGTTTGCTTCATGTGCAGATATAGGAAAAATAATGTTGTTTTAATTCATCTAATTATAGCACGTGGGATAAAACGTGGCTCCGACAAGGGTTGAGTCTGGCATGTTGACCTCTTATGTTTCGACAAAGATAAGTGTGTTAATTATTTCATTATAATTTCATTAAATAGGTATTTATTGGTCATAACAGTGAGTGAATTGGTTCACTTCCAAAAAAAACAAATATCAGCTCAATAGGATTACAATAATGAAAAGGTATGAGACAATGAGAGATCAGACTAAGAATAATGAAGCCTCACTTGAATAGGATCAATGGCTTCATCAAGATAATAATAAGAATCAACTAAGGAGTAGCATATAAATTCAACAAGATTATTGTTTTTCCTTGAAGTCTTAGACATGTCACAATATATCAGTGGATTTGATGAAAATCACATGCTTTGTGAAAATTTGGAAGGAGCGGTGGCACTAAGTAGTGATAAAGTTCACCTCTGTTGAAGTGATAAAAGGATACAAGTTATAGCAGTTGATTGACAATATTGGACAGAGGTGTTTCATAGAATATCTGAAAGGAAAACCACCATTTTCAACCAACCAATCTTGAGACACAAAGGGGTATTTTTAAATATTTACAAGGAACATGGACATTCATCATAGCACAATGAGATAACAATTTCAAAATATTGTAAGAAGATCATATATAAATGGCAGATTTCGTGACTGTTATGAGAGCTAAGAGTAACAGTAAAAAAATGCACATAGCCAATCTCAGAAAAGATATCATGATTAATCTTAAAACCTTCAAATAATATGTTCATGACATGTCTGTAGGTTTCAAAGGACAACACACAAAGGATAACTTTTGTGAGGTCACCTCAAATTTATATGTACTTAACACAACGAGTTATACAAGTGCAATTTTCTGCTGCAGTTTCAATAGAAAAGTTTAATTCATTTAAGATGAATGAATTTCAACATTGTTAGTAGAAATATTTGAACAGAAAGCAAATATGATGGTCTAAGTTCCAAAAGATAATCACCATTGTAAGCACAGTTCTAAATGAGGGCTATTAAAAAATATGGCAACTATTTTCAAACTTTTGAAGGCTTAATAGTTGAGCAAAGATCCAGTATTTGATATTTGCATTCAATGAGAAGATGATCAAGATTACAATTATCAATTTCATTCATTATTATGTAATGGAAATTAATCTTCATACATTTTAAGCCTTGGTCACAACATGAAAAGGATTTTCTTAAAAGTCATTGCATACTCATCTTCTACCAAAAAAGTCTCAGAGAGCATATTAAGAATGAAGGAATGGAAAAAAAATGTGTCGAGCCCTGTGAACCAAAGATGGAGCGATTTTAAGAAAAATCAAGGGCAAAGAAATGAAAAAACCCCTTGACTCTAAGAACTACAGACTCAGAATCTATATTGAGGTTGGGTCTTACAGAAGGTGTAGAGGAAATTGAGGTTGTGGCCATTTTTTTTTCTTTCTATAGAAGAAAAGTGTTTGAGAATACAAAAGGCATCATAGGGATAATAGATTTTGGGATCTAACATAAGAGTTTAGTACATTTAACTTGGTTTATGTTCCCAGAAATCAGAACAAACATGCAGATAGGCTTACAGCCATTGGTGCACAGTTTGATATTCCCAATGATCTAAAGAGGGAGAAAATACAGCAGTGTGTGAAGGTTGTAATCAGGCCATCAATTCTTGATAACAACGTTCATTGGTAAGTATTTGACAATGATGAGCAGATTATGTCTTTTCTACTTGAAGAGGATCAGTTTTTTGTGGTGAATCAAGAGAAGCTGAAGCAATAGTATGATGATCAGTCATACAGAAGAAGACAAATAAGTTACCCAATGGTCTTGTCACCTTGGAGTTTATTTTCAGCATTGATGATTAGCTTAAGAAGGGTATAGCTAATTTACAGATCAAAGAGGAACACTATGAAGACTTGGAGATTTTCAAAGGTAAGCTCCTTAAGATTAGTAAGGTCTATTCAGCTGAGGATAAACAAGATTTTGTTTCTTTATGTCAAGAGTTTCATGATGTGTTTGTGTGGGATTATTCTAATTTAAAAGGATTTGATCCTCATATTGCCCAACATACCATAGAATTAGAACTTGATGCTAAGCCTGTTAGGCAGAAACAGAGGCCTTTAAACCCTAAGTTAGATCCTTTGATTATCAAAGAACTGACCAAACTAGTTGAGGGGGGTATTATCTTTCCCATTACACATACCTCATGGGTATCTAACCTTGTGCCGATTAGAAAGAATGAAGAGACAAGACTTTGTGTAGATTTTAAGGATCTTAATAGAGCATCATTGAAAGATCATTACTCGCTGCCCTCCATGGAGTAGATCCTTCAGGTAGTTGCTAGTTCAGAGATATTTTCCTTATTAGATGGTTATTCTGGTTATAACCAAGTGTTGTTCAAAGACGAAGACCAGTTTAAGACTGCTTTTAGAATAAAGTGTGGCACTATGGCCTATAAGAGAATTTTTTTGGCTTATCTAATGTTGGTGCCACATTTTAGAGGGCTATGGACATGGATTTTCAAGGTTTAATCAATAAAATTTTCCTCATTTATCTTGATGATGTCACAGTATTCTCTAAAAATGTTGATGAGTATTTGTCCCATTTGAAATAGGTATTTGAAAAGAGTAGGGAGTTTAGTATATCCCTCAATCCGAAGAAGAGTATCTTTGTTTTCCATGAAGGCAAGCTTCTTTGACATATAGTGTCAAATTAGGAGATCACACTGATCCTTAGAGTTTCAAATCTATATTAGAGCTACCATTACCCAATCATAACAAAGGATTGTAGAGATTTTTAGGCAAGATTAATTTTTTGAAAAGGTTTATACCTGATGTTGCAAACCTTTTACAGCCTTTGACAACCATGTTAAAGAATAATGCAGTTTTCAGCTAGACTAGGGAAGCCAAATAGAGTTTTGAAGAAATCAAGGAGGGTTTAGCAACAACTCCTACTCTGGTAAACCCAGATTTCTCAAAAGACTTCATTCTGTATGCATTTGGTAGTATAAGTTCATTTTTTGCTATGCTAGTCCAGAAAAATAATGATAGTTTAGATCAACCAACAGATTTTTTCAGTCAAGGTTTAGCTGATTATGAGCACAAGTATACATTTTTGAAAGTCATGTTCTTGTTGTGATCATAAGCTTAAATAAACTTAAGCCTTTAATCTTTAACAATAAGATACATGTTATGGTTCCACACCCTAGTGTGAAAGAGTTTATGTTGAGTAAAGACCTGAATGAGAAAAGAGCAAGGTGGATCACAAGAGTTATGGAGTTTGATGTTGACATCAAAATCACAAACCTTATCAAAGGTACAGGATTGTGTGAATAGTTGGCCTCTCAAGTCACGAAAATGAGCTAAAATCATAATCAAAGACTATTTTAGTCAATGATAATGAGATTCAAGATGTTGCACCTGCATTAGATGTAGGTTGGGTTTGAGATATGACCCATTTTCTACAGACTGGTGAATGTCCACCAGCTTTAGACAGAGCTAAGAGAAGATATTTAAGGTTGTAGTCTATTCCATATGTCTTGATTGATAATATTCTTTCCAGGAAAGATCTTAATGGTTTTTTATTAAGATGTATTCACAGTAACCAGATTAACAAAGTGCTTCAGGAGTTCCATGATAAAATTGCAGGGGGACATTTTTCACAAAGAACAACTACATGGAAAACTATGAGATTTGGCTATTACTGGCCTATCTTGTTTAAGGATGCCCATTCCTTGCCAAGGAAATGTGTTAAATGTGCTCTTTTTGCATGAAAAGAGAGGCTTCCATCTTTTCCTTTGTAGCCAATTCAAGTTGATCAGCCCTTAATGAGATGGAATATTGATTTTATTGGACCAATAAATCCACATTTCAGTGCTGGTCATAGGTGGGTACTTACAACAAGTGACTATTTTACACGGTGAACAAAAGCAGTAGCTTTGAAAGAAGCGAATGAATCTTTTGTTTCAAGCTTTTATGAAGATATAGTTACCAAGTTTGGAGTACCTGACTCAATTATCTCAGATAATGCCTTAGCATTTGTTGGATTAAGAGTAAGTGATTGGGCTATAAAGAATGGAATTAATTTGAATACCTCTTCAAATTATTACCCACAAGGTAACGGTTTGGCTGAGAGCACAAAAAAGAATATGATAAAGATTGTCGAAAGAACCTTGGAGGATAATCAAAGGACTTAGCACACTACATTAAAATATGCACTATGGGAAGATAGAATAACTCCTAAGAGGTTAGTTGGAAATTCTCCATATGTATTGATTTATGGTATAGAGGCAAGATTTCCTTTATCTGTAGAGCTACCAGCTCTTGATATTGTACATCAATTAAATATTTTTGAAGAACAAGACCCAATGTTTGTTAGATATGTTGAGCTCATGGAACTGGAAGAGACAAGAGATAAGGCAATGAAGTCTCTGGAGTATCATCAACTCCAAACAAGAGAGAGTATTTGATAAGAAAGCAACTACTAGCGTTTTCAGAGAAGGTGATGGTGTGCTTAAGTGGGATGAATTGAAAAGAAGCCTAGGTAAGCACACTAAGTTTGACAACTTCTAGAGTGGGTTGTTTGTCATTACTGAATGCAAGGAGCACAATGCATTCCAATTATCAAAGATGGATGGAGAAATCTTGCCAATCCCAGTTAATGGGATTCACCTCAAACATTATTTTGAGGTATGATCTACCTTTGTATATATTAGGTTAGATTTATGCTTTCAATAAGTGTTTTTTCACTGTAGTTTAGTTGCAAGTTTTCATTCCCTCGGTGTTGTTTTGCATGGCTAGTTAGTTTTTTTTATGTTGTGTTTTTTTAATAAGTGCCAAGGTTTCATTCATGCAATCAAAATTGAGTTACATAAGTTTTGAGTGTGTTCTCTAAGTTATGAACCTAGTTTCTGAGTGAATTTGTGCCCAAGGATAGATCTAGGCAACTGGTCAGGATGTTTAGTAGGCAAACATGCAACAAATGTCACCAAAAATGTTACCAGATTTTTACTTATAGCTCAATCAGGTAGAGCTTTTTAATTTTTAACTAAGAAAAGGTACATTTAAATATTTCCTTCATTACATTCAATTGCATAAATGAAATAATCTAAAAAAATATTACATTTTAGAAATTATTGCATCCATACAAGTGCATGTAATAGAAGAAGGATTTACACAAATATTTTATGAACAGATTAGTAATCTTTATTGAATGCAAAAATATACATTATCTCACACAAGACGTGAGATTGACTTTACTTATTCAATGCAAATAAAGAAAAGTATCTACATGGATAAGTAAATAAAAGTAATGTGCATGTAAGGAGGGAAACCATTCATTTCCTAAGAATGGTTGGTTCAGGGTGTGTCATCTTTCTTGTTGTTGCCTCAAGTCGCTCATGTCCTCCTCACTCCATATCAGTCCTAGTTCCTGCATTTGGAAATAAGAAATGGTGTTAGAGCAATGAAAAGTATCTAACCGTACATGAACATACACTTACGAATGTATAAATTGATCTTCAAAATGTATTAAACAAGCAGGCATACTTTAGGTGTCTAGGAAAAACATCAAAATCATCAAACACACCTAAAACATGCACATGTTTTTTCTAATTTGTTTGCTTCATGTGCAGATATAGCAAAAGTAATGTTTTTTTAATTCATCTAATTATAGCACGTGGGATAAAAAGTGGCTCCCACAAGGGTTGATTCTGGCATAATGTCCTCTTATGTTTTGATAGAGATAAGTGTGTTAAGTCTTTCATTATAATTTCATTAAATAGGTATTTATTTTTCATAACAGTGAGTTAATTGGTTCACTACCACAAACAACAAATATCGGCTCAATAGGATTACAATAATGAAAAGGTATGAGACAGTGAGAGATCAGACTAAGAAGAATGCAACCTCATTTGAATAGGACCAATGACTTCATCAAGATAATAATAAGCATTAGCTAAGGAGTAGCATATAAATTCAACAAGATTATTGTTTTTCCCTGAAGTCTTAGATATGTCACCATATATGAGTGGAAAAGATGAAAATCACATGTTATGTGAAAATTTGGAAAGAGCGATGGCACTAAGTAGTGATAAAGTTCACCTTTGTTGAAGTGATAAAAGGATACAAGTTATAGCAGTTGAATGACAATATTGGACAGAGGTGTTTCATAGAATATCGGAAAGGAAAACCACCATTTTGAACCAAGCAGCCTTGAGACACAAAGGAGTAGTTTTAAACATTTATGAGGAACATGGACATTCACAATAGCACAATGAGATAACAATGTCAAAATATTGTAAGAAGATCATATATAAATGGCAGATTTCATGACTGTTATGAGAGCTAAGGGTCACAGTAAAAAAATGCACATAGCCAGTTTGAGAAAAGATATCATGATAAATCTTAAAACCTTTAAATAATATGTTCATGATAGGTCTATAGGTTTCAAAGGACAACATGCAAAGGATAACTACTATGAGGTCACCTCAAATTTATATGTACGTAACACAAAGTGTTATACAAGTGCAATTTTCTACTACAGTTTCAATAGAAAAGTTTCATTCATTTAAGATGAATGACTTTCAACATTGTTAGTAGAAATATTTGAACAGAAAGCAAATATGATGGTATAAGTTCCAAAAGATAATCACCATTGTAAGAATAATTATAAAGGGGGGCTATTAAAAAATATGGCAACTATTTTCAAACTTCTAAAGGCTTAACAGTTGAGCAAAGATCCAGTATTTGATATTTACATTCAATGAGAAGATGATCAAGATTACAATTATCAATTTCATTCATTAGTATGTAATGACAATTAATCTTCATACATGTTAAGCCCTGGTCACAACACAAAGAGGGTTTTCTTAAAAGTCATTGCATACTCATCTTCTACCAAAACAGTCCTAGAGAGCATATTAAGAATGAAGGAATGGAAAAAAAATGTGTCGAGCCTTGTGAACCAAGGATGGAGTGATTTTCAAAAAAATCAAGGGCAAAGAAATGAAAAAACCCCTTGACTCTAAGAACTACAGACTCAGAATTTGAATTGAGGTTGGGTCTTACAGAAGGTGCAGAGGAAATTGAGGTTGTGACCATTTTTCTTTTCTTTCTACAAAAGGAAACTGTTTGAGAATACACAAGGCATCACATAGATAGTGAAATTACCCATGTAAAAGACCTCAACAAATAATGAGGCCGCGACCTGTACAATGAATGAAATAATACAATGCTTGCAAACCTAGTAGAAACCTAGAATCCAATGGTAGCACAAGAGGGAAATTTGTGGTCATAAAAGACAGGTTTCTTATATATTTTCTACAAAAAGAATGGTTGTGCTATAAAATGTCACAAAAATGGAAAAAAAATGACAAAGTAGATGCATGATACACAAAGAAAGGTAGAATATGAAACCCTCGACCAAGATAGTGCACTAGAGAAGCCACATCTTGTGGATTTTGTTTAAAATCTTCAAATTTTTCTTGAGAAAACTAGAAAGCACATAGGAATTGTTCTTCATCATTTATTTCAAAACACAAAGAAATACATAGAGCAGATTGCATGGAAAAACACAATGAGAGTGAAACAAGAAGCATGGATATACAGAAGCCATGCCTAGAAAAGTTTCAAATTATAGAAGACAATAAGTGAAAATACTTCCAAAGAGGCTTACCTCAAAGATTTTGTCAAATAAATCTGTTGAAAATTCATTGTAACTGTGAGTTCCGTAATGGAAAGTCTCCTTCAGAGCTCTACAAAATCCCTTATACTAGCGGCCACAATTTCTCCAGAAGGCTCAATAGGCAAAATGAACTATTTTTCATTCTTTTGGAGTTCTTTTGTTTAGGGTTTCATACCCTAGTTAATGTTGATGGAATATGGATTTTTGCCATTTATTTTAAAAAATGATGCAACTAATACTCTCGTGGGGTATGTCTTATGCCTTGTTATTTTTCATACAAAATATGACTTAGGCATTTTTCACATTTTGACTTACCAAACCTTTTGGCTATGTCTATGACTAATACATGGAGGTGGAGATCTTTTAATTTTTATGTTTGTTTTACATTGTATAATGCTTAAGATAAGTGATGTTTTATAAATCACTTCTTTTAAAACATTATTTATTTATTTTTAAAATCTAGAAAAATAGGATCATGTGTCAATATGACCAAGTCATGAGGGGAGTTGTTTTGTTTCAATTTATGATCATGGATAGAATATTGGGAGATTTTTGCAGTTTGAAAACATGTGGAGGGCATCTAGGAGTCTTTATTTCTCTTTTTAGATCATTTGGAGTGAATTTAGGCATTTTAACTAAGCTTGGAGCATTTTTGGAATGCTTTTATGGTTTGACAAAGTCAAGCCTGACTTTTCCACCTTTTGGAGCACATTTGGAGTGTATCTAGAGCCTAGATTTGTGGGTTTATTGTTGCATATGACCCAAGATTACTCTACTTCCTTTTTTGGTGGAACTGTTTGAAGCTTTCTACTTAGTCACTTTTGTAACTCATTATTGACTTAGTTATGATTATGCAGCTTTTAACATAGTGACTTTGATAGTCCTTTGGCACAGTTTTTTTGCATCTTTTTGTAACTCATGAGATATGGAATATAGTGGATACCTTAGCTATTTCGGGTGATAAAATCTTTCCTATTTGTTCCTATAATTTAGTGTATGTTTAATGACTGATCAAGTTGTATGTGAAGGTTATCTTAATTTCCTTACAACTTTGTCTCATGTGTTATACCTATTATGTGATTATTATGTTTATTCAGGTTACTGATTGTCTCTATAAAATACAAGCTTCTTGATGATTGTGAAGTCTTTCTTCCTTTTATAGGTTGTGGTGTTTGACCTATCAATAAAATATTTATGCATGAGCACATTGTAACAAGTTGAGAAAACTTAGTTTTAACCAGTTTCAAGCTCAGTGTAAAGTTTTGAATTCCATTGTCTCTTTTTAGTTTGGTGTATCACCCTGTATTTTCATTTTCAGCAATCTTTCTCCCCTTTCATTTAAAAAAATCAGTAGTATAGGTGATAACCAGCTAGGAAGCCAACCTATTCGGAGGTTAATTCTCATTTTTGGGTGACTCACAACCCGAGAATGCTCCCATGTTTCCCTAGCTAACTGAGTTTCACAACTCAGTTCGTGTGCAAGTTTAGGAGATAACAATATAGTTGTTGTGGAAAAAAAATCATATCTTTTGCATTCTTTACTTAAATTATATTAACTTTGCATGATGATTAAACCACATACAGAGCAATTATATGAAATCAGAATGAAAAGGAAAAGACCCTGTCAATAGAGCTCTCAGCAAAGCTACACAACTTCAGGACAATGTTGACAGTGATTATGTTTAATTTGAGGAGTATGTGCATGATATTTATAGTACTAGTGGTGTTGAACTTGACGTGAGTGCTATGAAATGTTAATTTTCCTTGATTCTAAAACCCTTCATGTATTAATGAATTTTATGATCCCAAATAGTGAACAAGCTTATAGACTAGTGAATAGACAACTAAAACATTGAATGTAACCCGTAGAACAATCATTGTACCTACTTTGTCACTTTTCAGTGGGGATTGTTGGTACTTCAATACTTTATGATGGTTGATTGTGTTTTAGGGCATTGTAATTGACCTTGTCAACATCTTGAACTTAGGGTGCTGCTTCTTTCATTGGATGATACATGTTATTCTTTCCTTCACAGATTTTTTGTTAACTCTTCATTATGGTTGTTGTTATTAAAAAAAAATATTTTCATATTCTTGTTGCTTTCTTTTAATTTCTTGTTGTTTAGTAATGATATTTGTTGCTCGGTCCATTAAACTCATTGTTACAGCCATAAAAATCGTTGCCCTTGCACTAAAATCAATGCTATAGCCATGAAACTTGCTACTACAACACTTGGGATTGACCCAATTGTTCATGTTCATCAATTTTCTCTTAGAATTATATTTGACCCTTTCATTGATTAAATCTCTTCCCTTAGTATCTAATTCCCATGTCTAGGACACACACACATAAGCAAACGAACACCCCACTCCCCAAATACATATGCATAACCATAAACATTTGAAAGTGCACATGTGATCTTAGATGCACACATATCTCTAGACACATGCACACTAATTCACACACCCTCACATGTGCACGCACATACACACATGTATTCCAACATTCTTGTTACATATCTACTCGTCCTATATTTAGAATGTAATTTGTTGCATTCTTTCTTAGCCACCAAACTAGTTGATACAACCGGTATTAGAGATAGCTAAAAAGGAGCATTGTGTGATTCATGAGAATCATAAGAACTATGAAACTATAAGGCTCACAAAGCAAGATCTTTAGGCCTAGAAATGAGGTTCTACTACACAAAATAATGAAAGAGACTATAACATCAAAGCCTTCAAGAAAAAGAAAGTGCAAAACAAAATAGGATTAACATCTCTAAGTATGAAGGCAAGGCATCTAAGATGAGTGGAAGTCACGTCCGGTGAAGCTACTTGAGGGGCATGTTTTGAAAAATATTACTGGCTCTTTTTCTTCCAGTGGAGTTTGCTCTTGCTACTTTTATTTGGCCTTGGGTTGAAATATATTTAACTCTTCTTTCATATTTGTTCTTCAAGTAGCGAGAATCTTTGTCTTTTAGTGGTAATTTTTTCTCTTATTTAAACTAATCCTTGCATCACCAACTTAATTATATATATTTTTGGTATTGTAACAAGCTATTTGGGTGATGCCTAATATACTAGAGAGTCACTAGTGCGACTCAGACCTATGCCCAGTGATATCTAGGCTACTAGTGTCCAACATTGAATGACAACCCTCAGGAAGTTGGATTATATTTGTTAAATGTAGTTTCA
This sequence comes from Sequoiadendron giganteum, assembly GCA_007115665.2. NCBI lineage: Eukaryota > Viridiplantae > Streptophyta > Pinopsida > Cupressales > Cupressaceae > Sequoiadendron > Sequoiadendron giganteum. Next base: position 236,491,917 of record CM021110.1, on the reverse strand, counting down.
TCTCATTAATTCTTATTTACTTGAATTTTCTGCTTATCATTGTCTTTCCATATGCATTCTTGTGACTGGCGTCTTTGTATTCACTTGCTTTCATGTTTCCCATAGAAAGGACCTACTTTGATACCAAAATGATGCAATCCAAGAATGGGTACCTTTAGTAGGTAGCCAGTCCAAGAATTCTCTCACATGTAAGAATTTACTTTCAAATTATTGCAAGAGGCTAAAAAATTTGATAATATTTAATTCAGAAACACCAACTTACAAAGATAGCTCCAATCTCATCTTAGTGTAAACTCATAATTGAGAAAAATTAAAACATTATTGCAAAACCAAGAATTTTCACAATAGATTTTTTACCAAAATCTTCAACACATATTCAAACCTACAAATACATACTACAAACTTCATATAGATGAAATTTTAGACGAACTTTGTACTATAAATTTAGACTACAAACCACACCATATAATTTTATTTTTTAACCCAAACTGTACGTGCCAGGCTTTACAAACTTTAAAGGTAAGCCACAACCAAGAACTCAAGCATCTCTTCATCAACTATATGCACAGTTGCAGGCATCCAATAGCAGAAAATTATTTTGGAGCTAATTATTCTATTGCAAATTGGTTTGTAGGAACACCATAACTCCATTTTAAAATATCATTTGTGCATATTATAAAAATAGGGGCAGGATCCTTGAGTAGAAAATAGATAAACGTTAAAGGTCTATTTTTTCATTGGATTTTGGTAATCCTAAGTCAAAACATTTATGTCTGATACATACCTCATTATTGACCAAAATCTCTTGGATCTTTGGTCTACATTCTTTTGGGGGTTCTATTTTCAATGACCAGATTTGGATTTTAAACAACAGTTTAATGTTTTGGGAGAAATTTATTATGGTAGATGAATTTGAAATAGTAGAGATAAACAACAGGAAAGAGAAGAAAATAATTAGGAGAGTAAACAAGAATAATTTTTTGAGGAAGAACAGAGACAACAACAACAACAGAGTGTTGAAGAGAAAAGTAGTAGTAGCTATAGGAAACAATTTACATAGCAGTTCTAGATAGTAAGATTACATAGTAATTTTGGAAAGTTTTATGATTAGTATGCAATATGGCTTTAGGAAAAATCACCGCCAGCAATTCACCGTGGGAAAATTCGCTGCCAACAATTCACCGCATTAATGCAATTAATTCTCCTTTGCCAGTGAATTGTTGGTGGTGAATTTTCCTTGAGGTGAATTTGTCATGGCGATGAATTTTTTGAATTTTTGGCTACGAATTTGTCTAATGTCATAATAGTTTTAATGTAAGACATTTTAATAAATAGAAAATATAATTTGTTTGTCTCATGAATCATGTTATTCTCATTTGATCTACATAATTGATTGTTTTGTTTTGTTTATTGCCAACAATTGACATCAGATCAGTAGTCTTTGTAGCTTAATTCATATTTGGATTTTATTTCCATCGTTTTATACAACCTATTCATTAATATTACCATGATATTCAACTCTATTCAACAATGTAGCCAACTATCATTGCAGGTTTGCATCCTTGATGTGAAATGTAAATACAGAATGACTAATAGTAGTTTTATGTACGTAGACTCAAATTGTTTCAATCGTAGAGGCTAATATCATAAGAGAACCAATGCATGCAAGAACTTAGAGGTTGGTTTTCCTTAAAAATTCTTTCATTGAAATTTATTATAGAAATTTTTCTTTAAACAAAATATTTTTGATAGTTTATGGTGTTGTATATGAGTGAATTTGCATCCCTAACAAAAATTCCCCTTTCACCCCTTTACACTTTAAAAAACCAAACTTGGAGGCTTAATTCCACATAAGCCCATTGTTCACATCACACTTGACACCCATTTTGTGTGTTAGTGGAGGCGTTTCTATCGAGAATGCCTGCGCAATGTGCAAACATTCACACGACACACTTACATCCCTGGCAGATTCTTGTGGATGGAGTCTGTAGAAACGTTACACTTATTATTGGAGGTCGAAGTGTAATTCCTTTCTTTGGCTGGCCAACCCGAATATGGTCGTTTTCTTCCATTCTTCCTTCATATTCTTCATTCTATCATCCATTTTCATCTTCTTCACAAGTTTATACAATCTCTCCACACTTTGAGCATTCACTCCAAGCTTTGTAGTAGCATTTCACACTTCATAGCATCAATCTATCACTCCATCACTTCGATAGAGCAAGCGTAGGATGAATCTATTGCAACAAAGGCTTGAGTTCCTCTCATCTTTCTCCTCCACTAGCCTTGAGTGCTTTGGACGAAGGTTGTAAGCTCCTCGCATCTTCTCTATTGTTTGGTTGAGTTAGCACGTACTATTTTGTAGTGTTTTTGATGTACTTTTCTTGAATTCCCTCTTTATCGCTTTATTTCTACATCGTTGTAATCTTGGTTGTCCATGGAGGTAGAAACACCAAAAATGGGGGTCTGACTGAGGCAGATCCCTATACAGCCCCCCAACATTTTCCCTCTTTTTTGTGAATAGGTGGAGAGATCTTGGAGCAAGCTAGCAAAAATATTGTTGTGTGAGATCATCTTTGTCACCCTTGCGGAAATCTACTTTCTTTATCACATTCGTCTTTATTTTTTGTATTTCATTATCTTGTTTTATAACTTTAGAAGTTCTTAAACTAGGTTGTTAATCTATATTTTAGAGGTCAAACCTTGTCTCTATTGTTTTTTGGCCATATGTACACCAACGCATTTGAGAGACGCTAGCGCATCACGCTATCATCCCAGAACCACACTTTTGTCCTTTGATAGAGAGCTACCTGAGACATAGAGTTGACCCTGAAAACTGACTTGTCTAGTCCCCTTTCAACTCTTGGGTTTGCAGAGTGATCAGAGGACCTTATAGTCCTCGTCATTCTCATCTCATCCATCCTAACACCCTTGCAAGGTGAGGTAAGTTAGGGCAGCCATACTTCTCTCGGTCTTTCATGACTTGGGGCCTTACCGTGGTTGGTTCCCATATCTTACATTTTTGGTGAACCCGACGTGAACCAATGTCTTTTCGTTTGTTAGTGTTTTGGGCTTTTTCTCTTATACCCTTTGATTGTTGCACTCCTATGTGTTGTGAAGTTTTATGAGACTCAAAACCCAATCTACAACCTCTGGGCATATTATTAGGATAAGTCTATGACACCTTTCAATGGAGAAGATGAAGGTATCTTCTAGTTTCACTACTGGTCTTTTCTCTAGTTCTGTGGTCTGCCTGTCTGTGTAGGAGCATGTGTCACAAGGCGAGTCTAGATTCCTTGACGAAACTGATCATGTCCCTACCCCTTCTATGTCATTGACCTCATCATTTGTAGATTATCGTGAAGTTTTCCACATCCCCTCCAAATATGTTGCTAATCTAAGCAAGGGGTTGGGTGCATTAGAGAATCACCTAGAAAAAAATTGAAGTTGGCTAGGGCTGCTAAAGTTATTAGTGAAATGAAGTACATGGTGAGAAAAGACCGAACAGGCATGGAAATATTGGCTAGTCTCATTGGTATGGCTAAAGCATGCACTCCTTCAAGCCATGGTAGCATGGTATGAGGTAGCCCCTTTTAAGAACATGAGAGAAAGTTGGAGGTATCAATTGCTCCCACATCTGTGTACATGGCCGACATGATCCCTTCAATTAGGATCCTTATCGCTTCCAAAATTTCTAAAACCATCAAGGTGAACAAGAATCCTTTGGGCTTTCACTTCACCCCTCCCATCACCTCTAGTGGTGGAGGATTTGTCGGGATGACTAGTGGAGGCTTTGAAGGTGGCAACTTTAGTGGCAGAGGTGATACTAGCAGAGGTAGTCCCAACGGAGGTCATGGTAGTGACTTTGGAATTGGTGGTGGCTCTGGCGGAGGTCACACCAGTGGCGGTGGCATCGGTGGTGGCCTCGATTGTAGTCACGGCGGAAATTCTGGCGGTGGCTCTGGTAGTGGTTCCATTGGTCCTATGCCTTCTAACGATTTGATTCTAAATATCCTTCTTCAGAATATGGGGAAGATGCAAAACCAGTTGGCAAGCCTCTCCTAGGCTTTTTCCCAACCTATTTTTCATCCCTTCTTCTAACATAGCCCCTTGTTAGTAGCAATTCTGAACACTCCTTTCCCACAAGGGATGAAGATTCCTAAATTTGAGAAATACAGTAGAAAAGGGGACCCACAAACACATGTGTCCACCTTTAATGCCTTATGTACATACTTCTTCCACCATGATGTGTTGATGGAAAAACTATTCCCTCACTCCCTCAAGGATACAACGCTCAAGTGGTATTGTTGTTTTCCCGACAACTCCATCTTTCCGTTTGATCATCTTGTGAACCAGTTCCTATACAATTCCAAGCCAACATCGGGCCTAAGATGACTTTCTCTGACCTTTTTTGATATAAACAAGGGGATAATGAGAAGATTACTGATTTTACAGCACGATATCAAGCGCTCTTTTCACAAATATCATACCTATTACCAAAATTTGATGTGCAAAAGGTGTTCATAGGGAACTTACAAATTCCTTGGCAAGAGAAGCTCGCCCTTATGAAATACCCTTCTTCCGCACATCTATGTGTGGCCCTACGGGAGTACCAAAAAATGATAGTTTAGTTTGGGGGATCTTCCCTACACTCCCGTCCAGAGGGAAAGTCTATTATATAAATCTTTGGAAAAGGAAAGGTTTTTGTGAACGTAGTAGTCGATGTGGATAACAACGGCCTCAGGTGTGACTGAAAGTTCATGAAGTTATCAGAATCCTATTCTTCCATCTTACAAAAGTTGTTGAAGGATAAGATCGTTAACTTACAAACTCCAAAACAAGTTAGCGAACCATATCCTAACTAGTATGACACAAATACCTATTGCCAATACCATCAAGTTAACGAACATGATACCAAACATTTCATGCACCTGTATCATGAGATACATGATGGCATCAAGGATGGTACTATCTGTCTTGATGGAAATGTATCAACATGAATTTGCACCCCTAAAGAAAATTCCCTTTTGACCCTTAACACTTTAGAAAATCAAAAGTGGAGGTTTAATTCCACTTAAGCCCATTGTCTACATTCCACTTGGCACCTGTTTTGTATGTCGGTGGGGACATTTCTGTCAAGGATTCCCACATGGTGCGTAGATCCTTGGCAGATTCCTGCAGCTAGAGATTGCAGAGGCATTACTCTATCGATTGGAAGTTGAAGAGTAATGTTCTTCTTCGACTAGCCAACCTGAATATGGTTGTTCTTCACCTTCTCCTTCATATTCTCACTCCATTCTTCCATTCTCAATTTTGAACAAGTTGGCACACTCTCCCCATGCATTAGGCAGTTCATTTCCAATCTTTACAGCAACACCATTCACTCCATTGCAGCAATCCACTACTCTATCACTCCAACAGGGTGAGCACAGGACATACACCATGGCAACATAGGCTTGATTCCCTCTCATTCACTCCTCCACAAGCCTTGAGTGCTTTGGATAGAGGATTTTAAGCTCATACAATCTCTCCTTTTGCTTTTGATTGAGTAATCATGTATTGCTTGTTGTGTTTATTGTTACATAGCTTTTAGTTTCTTTCCTTTATCATCTATTTCTACTATTCCAAACTTGGTTGTCCATGGAGGTGGAAACACCAAGACGGGGGTTTGACTAAGGTAGGCCCCTATACAACCCCAACAATTTCTCCCTTTATTGTGTGCAAGTGGAGAGAACTTGGAGCAAGCTAGCAAGGAGAGCATTGTACGAGATCATCTTTGTCACCTTGGGGGTAATAAATTTCCTTTATCATATTTGTATATGAATTTCTCCTTACTTAATCTTGTTTCATCACTTCAAACATCTCTAGACTAGGCTGGTAGTCTCTCCTCCTAAATTTGATTTCTGTCTTTTTGGTTCTCTAGTCGTACAAATTCCAGTGCACCTACGAGATGCCAATGCGTCGCACTGTCATCCTGGAATTGCGCTTTCATCCTCAAACAAAGAGTTGTCTAAGACACGAATCTTACTCTAAAGGCTTACTCATCTAGTCTCATTCCAACATCTAGGATTGCAAAGTGATTGAAGGATGCATAATCCTCATCATTCTCATCCTCGTCATCCTAACTATCCTTTAAACTGAGGTGGGTTAGGGCAGCCTTTCTACTCTCGCCCTTTCATTACCTAGGGCCTTGCAATGGGTGGTCCCCCTCTCTCAAATTTTTGGTGAACCCAATGTCAACCAACGTTTATCCATTTGTCAGCATCCTGAACTTTTTCTCATATACCTCTTGGTCATTGTACCTTGGTGTGTTGTGAAAGTTTATGAGCTTCACGACCCAGTCTACAACCTCTAGGTATATTTTTAGAAGAAGTTTGCAACATCTTTCGATGGACAAGATGAAGGTCTCCTCTAACTTCACTATCGGCCTTTTCTCTGAGTTTGTGGTTGGTCTATCTACACAGGAGCATGTAGCACAAGGCAAGTCTAGATTTCTTGATGAAACTGATTGCATCCCTACTCCTCCTGCATCACCAACCTCCTCATACGTAGATGATCATGAGGTCATCCATGTCCCTTCCGATTATGTCATTAGTCTCGGTAAGGGGTTAGGATCATTCAAAAATCACCTAGAAGGCAACCTGAAGTTGGCTAGGGCTACTAAGGTGATCGGTGAAATAAGATACATGGTGGAAAAGGATCGAACAAGTGTAGAACTCTTGGCTAGTCTCGTCAATCTGGTCGAAGCATGCGCCATCTCAAACTTTGGTCTCTTGATATGAGGAGGCCTCTTCAAGGAATGTGAGAGGCAGATAGAGATGTTAATGCCTCCTATATCTATGTATATGACTAACACGGTCCCCTTGATCAATATACCCTCCACTTCCAAAATTTTAGATACAGTCAAAGTAAACAAAAACCCTTCAGGTTTCCACTTCACCCCTTTTGTTGCCTTTGGTGGTGGAGGATTTGGAAGAATGATGGGCAGAGGTGTTGGTGGCAGAAACTTCATAAGAGGAGGTGGCATTGGCAGAGGCGGTGCCGATGGAAGTCATGGTGGAGGCTTCAACTCTTGTGGTGGCTCCTACGGAAGTCACACTGGTGGCGGTGGCATCGGTGGTGGCTCTGATGGTGGTCACAGTGGTGGGGCCAGCGGAGGGCACACCGGTGGTGGTAGTTCTGGTGGCAGCCCTGGCAGTGGTCCCAGCGGTCCTATGTCTTCTAACGACCCTATTCTGAATACCCTTCTTCAGAATATGGGGAAGATGCAGAACCAATTGGAAAAAATTTCCCAAGCCTCGGCCCAGCCTATCCTCCAACCTTTCTTCTAACACAACCCATTGTCGGTTGCAATCTTAAACACTCCTTTCCTGCAAGGGATGGAGATTCTGAAATTTGAGAAATACGGTGGTAAAGGGGACCCATAGACACATGTTTCTGCCTTTAATGCCTTGTGCAAAGATTTCTTCCATCATGATGCATTGATGGCTAAAATGTTTCCCCGATAACACCATCTTCACATTCGATCGGCTTGTGAACCAGTTCTTGTGACAGTTCCAAGCCAACATCAGACCAAAGATGACCTTCTCAAACCTTGTTCGGTGTAAACAAGGGGACAATGAGAAGATTACAAACTTTATAGCATGGTACCAAGCACTCTTCTCACAAATCTCATATCCATTGCTTGATTCAGATGTACAAAAGGTCTTCATAGGGAACTTACAAAGACCTTGGCAAGAGAATTTCACCCTCATGAAGTATCCTTCTTTTGCACATTTGTGCGCGGCTTTACAAGAGTACCAAAAAATGGTGGTTCAGCTCGAGGGTCTTCCCTCGCGATCCTATTCTAAAGGAAGATCTATCATTTTGATCTTGGGAAGAGGTAAATCCATTGTGAATGTAGTAGCCATTATTGACAACAACTACCTCAAATGCGACCAAAATTTTACGAAGCTATTAGAATATTATTCTTCCATCTTGTAGAAATTGTTGAAGGATAAGATCTTAACCCTACCACCTCCTAAACCATTTAGAGAGCCCTACCCTAGCTGGTATGAGGAAAACACTTATTGTCAATACCATCGAGTTAATGGTCACAATACCAAATGGTGTATGCACCTGTGTCATGAGATACAAGACCGCATCAAGGACGGTAGTATTCTTCTTGATGGAGGAAAACAAAACATGAAAAAATTGGTGGTGAAAGCTAACAATGAGTTGAAGATATACACAGACTCATTTCCATCACATTCTGCTAACATGGTTATCAAGCCCATTGATTCTACTTATCACCCTAAGGCATATGTTAACATGGTTACTGTTATGTCCTCTACTCATCCTACTACCAACTCGCTGGATGTAACCTTTACCTCACAAGACATTCTAGCAAACAACAAACCTTCTCCACTTTATATTCCAGCTTGCCTCAATGGCAACATTGTGATAGGAGTACTAGTTGACCCTGCAAGTAGAGTGAATGTCATCACGGAGGAGACATTACTCTTAAACTCCCTACAAAGGGAGGAATACGAAAAAACAAAGTCCGTCATCCGCATGCATGATGGAATTTCTCTTAAGTCTTATGGATCGATAACGTTGTCTGTCCTAGTTGGGCCTAGGAGTGTAGACACGGTCTTCGATGTCATCCTCAAGTCGGACCTATTCAGAGTTAAGCTAGGCATACCTTGGCTAGCTTCCATGAATGGGATCACCTTCATGGTTCATAAATGCCTTAATTTTTCCCACAAAGGTGTCGTGCATGTAGTGCATGATGCTGGATATCAACCTGTGGTATCCTGTGGAGGATATTCATTAGATCACTTTTGGCCCAATCCAATCGGTCCACTCCCACAGAGAACGAACATACTTTATAGGAACTATGTGAAGTACAAAATTCGGGGCAAGGGATAGCCGAAGTTGACCCTTCTCGTGGTTGAGCAACCAGTTGCCTCCTCCTCCCGAAAAGGAAAGGATAAGCTCTCTCCCTCTTAGGTTGATTCATCACCTCCCCTCTCCTCGAAAGAATACTAGATGAACAAGCCCGGGTTCTACCCACTAAGTCCAACGATGCCTACTTGGTGAAATCCTAAAGTAAGGATATTGAATCTCCCTAACAAGTCCCCAGGACCCTGGTATTATCTGTATGGCAAAAAGAAAGGTTCACAGAGAGATTTCATCCCTCAGACTCTTCTTGTTCCCTCGAGAAGGAAAGGATCCACCTCTAAGGTGGTAGATTCAACTCCTCCTGCTGTTTCTGAGACTGCCTCTCCTCCTTTCATTTAGGAGTCTGCCCTTCCACTCAAGACATTCGTGGAGGATACTCCCACGGCTGAGCAAGATCCTTCTATCCCTTCACAAGTTCAGGCTTCTGGTGCGAAGAGCCATAGAAACCACCTTGTGTGTGAGCGTAAGCGTCGATGAAAGGATCTCCTAGTCGAGAAAGCCTCCTTACAAAATAAGGAGGAAGAGAGGACCGTGCCCCCTGTTGTGTCCTCCTCTTTCCCTCCTTTTGTTCTTGAATCTCTTCTAGATCCCACTATGAGCACACATGTCCCCGGAAGGGTGCAAGTTTTCATCGCTCCTTCGATGGAGCCACCCTTATTGACTTACATCCTGGATGTCTTGACTTCCCCAAAGCCCATGGACATGGTAAACACTTTAGTTGTGTCCAATACGATTCTTCCCTCTTCTTCCTTTCCACTCCTCGTTTCATCTGTGGGGAGTTTTTCTCCCCTGATGAAGATGAAAGTAGAGTGTAGCCCCTCCAGCAATGGGGGACGTAAGAAGAGCCCACCTTCCCCAAAGGGTGGCCCCAAATTGACTTGTTTTTTCTTAGTGACGGAACCAGTCCCAACTTCCCCTGAGTTTTTAATTGCTCTCGAGTCTCTCGGTGAGCCTAGCAATGAACCTCGGGTGCAAACTCCTCCATCTGTCGAGGTGAAACATGGCACTTTGGTCAAGTGCATGTTTAACTCAGTGGACAAAGTCTCAACTTTGTCAGCAATCTTCGCTAGGTCGTTGACCCTAGACCCACAAGAGCTAAGCAACAAAGACCTTACAGGTCCCTCTACTTTGGCCCTTGTTGCGGGAGGATCGAAAGCTCCTCCTCTTAACATTACACCATTGCAGGCTCGTCTTCCTTCCTTCGATGATCTAGAGTGAGAAGTTGATGACCTCTTGGTTGACCAATGTTAGGGGGGGACTCTCTTCTTGATCTTTAGATTAGATATGTGTGTGTGTCATGACATGTGCTTCCCCCGTGATCATGCTATATGTTCCTGGATGGCCCTCATCAACCTTGTTGGTGCATGGATACAGGCATAGTGCTTGTATTGTAAACCTTCCTCTATATGTGTCATCATTCTTCCATGTTAGTGATTGACTTTCGATGAATTGGGGATGATGCAAAGTGTCGGGAGCATTTAGGTCTTCTTCCATGTTGACCCAATTTTTATTTTACTTTGTCTTTCATGCATTCTTCCTAATCTGGTTGGGGATTGATGTATTTTTGTCTCTAACCGCAGTTACCTATATATATAAATAAAGGTAGATCTGACCGTGCGTAACTAGATCCCCTTGTGCCCTTTGTGCATGATTTGTTTTCTTTACCTTTCACTTTATCTTTCTCTAGTCTTTGCTTGAGTTGTCCCTTCCATGTGTGACAACGCATCTTCTACATTACTTGGTCTTTAGAAAATGCATTCATTGTCAAATGAATCTTCCTTGAAGACCCTTCCTTGACTGAATTGCATTCTCAACTTAGAAACCCAATGGAATGTGTTTCCTTCATCATGGGTTCGTAAAGAAAGGACTTGAAAATCCTCCTCCAAAGTGGGAATGATCTTAGTCTTCTCCTCATATGAGCGCATCTTCTTCCCTTCAAATTCCTTGATGAAGTGAACATCTTTCAAAAGGATTCCTTGATGACGAATTGATTTGAAAAGCAAGACACTAAGCTTTTGAACAACATGTCCCTTGAGTACACCCCACCTCTTCACATCAAGTTCCCAAGGGATCCCTTAGAATTTTTTCAACAAAATTCTATAGCATCTAGCTTGGGGGCAGCCTAACTAGACCAGCTTTGCACCTCAACATCTAGTTCGGGGGCAGCCTGACTAGACCGTCTTTGCATCTTTACGTCTAGCTTGGGGGAAGCTCAAATAAAACTTACTTTTCAAACAATGCGTCCCTTGAGTGGACCCTCCTTCCTTTTGAAGGGTTCCCGAGGGAGCCCTTTGAAAGATTTACAACTTAGTGATGGTTTGCATGACTCTTTGTTCACTGGCTAGCGCGGCCACTTCCTGATGTGTTCTATTTATGGGTAAACATGTCGCCAGCTCTGGCTCTGTAGAGTCCCCTTTTCTCAGTCTCCCTCATGTGAGATTTCTTGGGGGATACCTTCCTTAAAGGTATGTGGGGTTGTAAAGTGCTTGTACTAGTTTCCTTCATGTGAGATTTCTTGAAGGATACCACCCTTGCAGGAGCGTGAACCTGTAAGGTACTTTCATGCTTTAGCTTTGTAGTTCCACGGAGCTATGAATCCCTCTCCTACACTTCAGAGTTCGCCAAACCGTGCTTTGCTTCCTCGTCAGTTTAGATATACATCTCTTACTTTGTTACTTATTTACTACTCTAATTTACCAAAGTAATCATCAGTAATCATGCTCACTAAAGTGGGGGAAAAATGTATCAACATGAATTTCCACCCCGAACACAAATTCCCTTTTGACGCTTAACACTTTAGAAAATCAAAAGTGGAGGTTTCAATCCACTAGGTGCCTGTTTTGTGTGTCGGTGGGGGAATTTTTGTCAAGGAAGCCCACACGACACGTAGACATCTGCGCGGAATGCTTATGTCAATGGAAATTTCCTATGGTTGGAGACTGTAGAGGCATTACTCTTTCAATTGGAAGTCGAAGAGTATCATCCCTCTTCGGCTGGCCAACCCGAATATGGTTTTTTTTCACCTTCTCCTTCATATTCTCACTCCGTTCTTCCATTCTCAAGTTTTGAACAAGTTGGCACACTCTCCCCATGCATTGAGTACTTCATTTCCAAGCTTTACAACAACACCATTCACTCCATTGCAGCAATCCACTACTTCTTCACTCCAACAGGGCAAGCATAGGACAAACACCATGGAAATAGAGGCTTTAGTCCCTCTTGTTCACTCCTCCATGAGCCTTGAGTGGTTTGGATGGAGGTGGTAATATCCTACAATCTATCCTTTTGATTTCGATTGAGTAAGCACGCACTACTTGTGTTGTTTTGTGTTACGTAGCTTGTAGTTTCTTTCCTCTATCATCTATTTCTACTATTCCAAACTTGGATGTCCGTGGAGGTGGAAACACCAAGACGAGGGTCTGACTGTGGCAGGCCCCTATACACCCCCAAAAATTTATCCCTTTGTTGTGTGCAGGTGGAGAGAACTTGGAGCAAGTTGACGAGGAGAGCATTGTACGAGATCATCTTCGTCACCTTGGGGGAAATACATTTCCTTTATCCTATTTGTATCTACATTTCTCCTTACTTAATCTCATTTCATCACTTCAAACATCTCTAGACTAGGCTAGTAGTCTTTCCTTCTAAGTTTTATTTCTATCTTTTCGATTCTCTGGTCGAACGGATGCTAGCGCATCTATGAGACGCCAGTGCACCGCGTTGTCATCTTGGAACTGTGCTTTTGTCCTCAGACGGATATTTTTCTAAGATGCAAATCTAACTCTAAAGGCTGAATCATCTAGTCTCCTTCCAACATCTGGGATTGTAGAGTGATGGAAGGATGCATAATCCTCATCATTCTCATCCTTGTCATCCTAACTATCCTTTAAACTAAGGTGGGTTAGGGCAGCCTTTCTTCTCTCAACCTTTTGTGACCTGGGGCCTTGCAGTGGATGGTCCCCCTCTCTCATAGGAAGTTAACAAAACACAAACAAATCAGTGGGAAAAGCTAATAGTGAATCGCAGATATACATGGACCCATTTCCATCGCATTCTGCCAACATGATTATCGATCCCTCTGATTATGTTTCTTACCCTGAAGTGTATGTCAACATGGTCATTGTTACCCCTTCTCCTTGTCTTGAGACCAACTTGCCAAATATAACATTCACTTCGCAAGACGTACCAACAAATGAAAAACCTTATCTGCTCTACATTCTTGCTCTCCTCAATGGAAACATTGTGAGAGGGGTCTTAGTCGATCCCATGAGTAGAGTGAATGTCATCAAAGAGGAGACTCTATTCTTAAACTCTCTACAAAGTGAGGAATATGAAAAGACAAAATCCATCATATGTACACATGATGGTCTTTCTCTAAAACCCTATGCATTGATAATGTTGTCTGTCCTGGTTAGACCTAGGACTATAGATGCGGTCTTCGATGTCATCCCCAAGTCGGACCTATTAAGAGTGAAGCTAGGGATACCTTGGCTAGCTTCCATGAATGGGATCTCCCCTGTGATTCATAAGTGCCTTAAGTTTTCCCATGAAGGTGTTTTGCATGTGTTGCATGATACTGGATACCAGCCTGTGGTGTCCCATGGGGGCATTCATTGGACCACTTTTGGCCCGCTCCAGTCAATCCGCTTTCACCCAGAATAGACCTGCTTTATAAGAACTATGTGAAGTATAAGACTAGAGGTAGGGCATAGCTAAAGTTGACCCTCTTCTATAGCAAAGTAGCCAGCTACCTCCTCCCAAAAGGGAAAGGAGAACCTTTCTCCTTCTCGGATTGCCTCGCCTACCCCCCTTTCTTGGGAGGAGTATTGGATGAATCAGCTTGGTTTCTACCCGCTAAGTCTGATAGTGCCCGCTTGGTATAGATCCAAGATCAGGATATTGGATCTCCCTAACAAGTCCCCTAGACCTTGGTACTATTTATATGACAGAAAGAAAGGCTCGAGAAGAGAATCTCCCCATGATCCCTTACTGTTCCTTGGAACGGGGAGAGGTCCACTTCCGAGGTGTTAGGGTTGATTCCTTCTACCGTCTCTAAACCTGCTCCTCTTTCTCCCATCGAGAATAATGTCCCTCCACTAGAAATAGTTGTGGAGGACACTCACATGGCTGAGTAGGAGCCCTCCATTCCTTTGCAAACCCTAGCTTCTAGGTCGAAGAGTCATAGAAACTGCCTTGCATGTGAGCACAAGTGCAAAAAAAGGCTCCTCTAGCCAAGAAAGCCGCCTTACAGAAGAAAGAAGAGGAGACAACTGCTCCTATATCAGGATCTCCTTCTGTGTCCTCTCTTCCCTTCTATTTCTGTCCAAACTAGCTCTGCATCTCGTCCAGCTTTTTCTTCAAGCACACATGCGCCAGGAAAGGTGTAGGTGTTCATCGTTCCTTCCATGGAGCCACCTTTGTTGATATCCATTCTAGATGCCTCACCTTTTCTAAAGCCCACAAATATGATTAACACTTGAGTTGTATCTACTATGATTCTTTCCTCTTCTCCCTCTATCAGTCTCGCTTCATCTGTGGGGAGTTCACCTCCTCCAATGAAGAAAAGGTAGAGAATGATCCCTCCACCAACAGAGGATGTAAGAGGAGCCCACCTTCCCCAAAAGGTGGTCTCATGTTGACATTATCTATCCTAGTGATGGAACCAATCCCAACCTCTCCTCACTTCATCACCGCTCTTGAATCCCTCGATGAGCCTAGCGATGAACCTTGGGTACAAACTCCCCCATCCACCGAGATGAAACATGGAACTCTTGTCAAGTATATGTTTAACTTAGTGGATGAAGTTCTTAAATTTTCAGCAATATTCGTGAAGTCGTTGACCTTAGACCCACAAGAGTTGAGTGATGGAGACCTCATAGGTCCCCCTACCTTAGCCCTTGTTGCAGGAGGATCAGAAGCTCCTCCCCTTAACATTACACCATTATAGGCTCATCATCCTTCCCCCTACAATGATCTAGAATGGGAAGTTGATGAACTCTTGGTTGATCAGTGTTAGGGGGAGACCCTCTTCATGATCTTTAGATTGGATGTGTGTTTGTTGTGATGTGTTCCCTTGTGATCGTGCTTTATGTGCCTGGATGACCCTTGCCACCCCTATTGGTGCTTGGATACAAGTGTGGCATTCATGTTGTAAACCTTCTTCTATGTGTATCATCATTCTTCCATGTTTGTGATTGACTTTTGGAAAATTGGGGACAATGCAAAGTGTTGGGGACATTTAGGCTTCCTTCCATGTTGACCCAATTTTTTATTTTTACTTTGTCTTCTCATGCATTCCTCACATGGATTGGTATAGTAGGGGGTTGATGATAGTTCATTTATATACGATTATTATGTTTATATATATTTATGAGCAGTTTTGGCCTTGAAATATCAGGCTGCCCATGTGCCCTTTGTGTGTGTTCTCTTTCCTTTTTCTTTCTCTTTATCTTTCTCTCTTCTTTTCTTGAGTTTTCGCTCTCATGTGTGAAAAATCCACTTCTACATTACACGGTCTTTAGAAAATGTATTCATTTCCAAATGAATATTTTCTCAAAGACCCCTCCACACACTTCTTTGTTAGAATTTCATTCTTGACTTGAAACCCTAGCGGAACATGTTTCCTTCATCATGGGTTCCTAAAGAAAGGACTTGGAAACCTTCCTCTGAAGTAGAAACACCTTTGATCTTCCCCTCATATGGGGGCATATCCCTCCTTTTGAACTCCTTGATGAAGTGAACATCCTTCAGAAGGATTCCTTGATGATGAATCGATTCGAGAAAGAAGGTGTTGGCT
This sequence comes from Sequoiadendron giganteum, assembly GCA_007115665.2. NCBI lineage: Eukaryota > Viridiplantae > Streptophyta > Pinopsida > Cupressales > Cupressaceae > Sequoiadendron > Sequoiadendron giganteum. The sequence goes on along the minus strand of CM021110.1, from coordinate 236,476,181 downwards.
TTTGAATAGTGCATCCCTTGAGTGGACCCCCTTTCTTCACGTCAGGTTCCCAAGGGACCCCTTCAAAATTTTCTACTTCTAATAATCTCTATGGCATTTAGTTCGGGGGTAGCTCAACTAGACTAGTCTTCACATCTTTACGTCTAGCTTGGGGGCAACCCGACTAGACTCTACATTTCAGACAACGTGTCCCTTGAGTGGACCCCTCTCCCTTTCGAAGGATTCTTGAGGGACCCCTTTGAAAGTCTTCCAACTTAGTGATGGTCTGTGTGACTATCCATTCACTGGACTATGCGGCCACTTCCTAATGTGTTTTATCTACGGGTAAACATGTCGTTGTCCTTGAATCTATAGAGTCCCCTCTACTCAGTATCCCTCATGTGAGAGTTCTTGGGGGATACCTCCTTCGTAGGTGTGCGGGTTTGTAAGGAACTTTCCTAGTTTCCTTCATGTGAGAGTTCTTGAAGATACCTCCCTTGCAGGTCCATGGGCTTGTGAGGCACTTTCGTTCTTCAGCTTTATAGTTTTGCACAACTATGAAGCCCTTTCCTGTACTTTCGGGTTTTCTAGACCGTGATTTGCTTCCTCGTTGGTATAGGTATACAACTCTAACCTTATTTCTCCTTCGATCTACTTTACCGAAGCACTCACCAGTATTCATGCTTGTTCAATTGGGGGAAAAATGTATAGGAGCAAATGTGCACCCCTAACTCAAATTCCCCTTTCACCCCTCTACACTTTAGAAAACCAAAATCAAAGGCTTAATTCTTCATATTCCTATTGTTCACATCACACTATTTTGTGTGTCAGTGGATGTGTTTCCATCGGGGACGCCTGCATGGCACACACACATTTGTGTGGCATGCTTACATCCCTAGCAAACTCATACACCTGGAGTCTACAGAAACATTACACTTCCTATTGGAGGTCAAAGTGTAATGCCTTTCTTTGGCTGGCCAACCCGAATATGGCCATTTTATTCCATTCTTCATTCTATCATCCATTTTCATCTTCTTCACAAGTTTGCACAATCTCTTCACACTTTGAGCATTCAATCCAAGCTTTGTAGCAACAATTCACACTTCATAGAAGCAATCTATCACTACATCACTTAGATAGAGCATTCATAGGATGAATCCATTGTAGCAGAGCCTTGAGTTCCTCTCATCTTTCTCCTCCACTAGCCTTGAGCACTTTGGATGGAGGTGGTAAGATCCTCTCATCTTATTTATTGTTTGGTTGAGTTAGCATGTACAATTTTGTAGTGTTTTTGGTGTACTTTTCTTGTGTTCCCTCTTTATCTCTTTATTTCTACATTGTTGCAATCTTGGTTGTCCATGGAGGTTGAAACACCAAAAATGGGGGTCTGACTGAGGCAGACCCCTATACAACCACCAACATTTTCCCTCTTTTATGTGTGTAGGTCGAGAGCTCTTGGATCAAGATGGAAAAAAAATTGTTGTGTGAGATCATCTCCATCACCCTTGTGGCAATCTACTTTCTTTATCACATTCATCTTTATGTTTCATATTTCATTGTCTTATTTTATACCTTTAGAATTTGTTAAACTAGGTTGTTAGTCCATATTTTAGAGGTCAGACCTTATCTCTATGGTTTTCTGGTCATATGGACACCAAGGCACCTGAGAGACGCCAGTGCACCACACTGTCATCCCAGAACCGTGCTTTTTTCCTTTGACAAAGAGCTACCCGAGACACAAAGTTGACCTTGAAAACCGACTAGTCTAGTCCCCTTTCAACTCTCGGGTTTGCAGAGTGATCGAATGACCTTATAGTCCTCATCATTCTCATCCTGTCCATCCTAACACCCTTGTAAGCTAAGGTAAGTTAGGGCAGCCATACTGCTCTTGGCCTTTCGTGACCTACAGCCTTGTGGTTGGTCCCCCTCTCTTATAGGTGTTTCTTTGTGTTTCAAATACAAAAAAAAAATTAATGTTGGGCTCTTGGTCACTATCAAATGAATATGCCTTACTTCAAAGATTTCAAAACAAATATCATCTTTGGCAAAAGGTTTTATTGTTTCATTTTGTATAGCTAAATTTTTAAGTAATCAACTATTTGTACTTTAATTGTCTTGCACCCATTAACCCTTTTTCTTTTATTTTCCTAAATATTTAGTTTTCAACTTCATTCCATGTTATAATTTATCATGCAATATTGTGCTCTAACTCTCAATTAGCCATCAAAAACAACCAATCTCTTTCACTCTTTGAGGCACTTAATGATAGACCAACAATGCAATATCTCCATGACCATCCTCATAGTTACCTCAATGCCATGGAATAGGCTAAACACAAACCATTCATTTAACTGTATATAGCCTATTATATTGAATTCTTTAGAATTACACTATGGTTATGTGGGTGCAAGAATGGATCTACTACTCAACGGTACTTAAAAAATAAAAATATTAGAAATCCAAATTTGTCTCCTCTCATTCTTTGTCCATTGATCAATTTCAGCATGCTCACTACCCATTGTATTCCACTTGTAGAAAAGGAAATTTCTAGTCACAGCATGAAGTCATGGGAGTTTAAGGTTTATGTCATGTTTTCAAGATTTTCTATTGTATATTATAGTTCAAAACCTTAAAATATTTTCCTACAAAATGTTGCTCTTGGTGATCTAACATTTGTACATTTAAATCATAATTTAATAGTGGCATAATTTTTTTTTCCTGCCTACAGTTCTCCTTTATGACTATTGGGCACCCCTAGAGCCAATAAACAAATAAATAAGCAAAACAATTATATACACATACAAATTCACTTAAAAGTTGTTCTTTCTTAAGAATAACTCATCTGAATTGTCAGATGAAGCAAGACCATATAATTTTTCCCTTATTTTCCTTGCGTACAAACCAATCATCAATTTTCCTTACATACTAGGACTCTAGAAAGGTTAAATCAGATAAAGTAGCATGATTAAAAGGTAAAGCGCTTTAAAAGGATAAGAATTAGTGCTTCTTGATAGTTAATTTCATTCATTTTATTTGTAATAGGATTTTTTGGAGGAAAGAAAAACACCTAAGTCATGCATAATATAAACATTTTTTGTTGGATGGGAAGTCATTGGCACACTAGTTCCTTTGTGTTGATAATATATTTGAGTGTTTTGGTTTATTTTTTCAGTTTACATGTTTTGACTCTCATTCTTACTAAATTTTATTTTTTGTCTCCTCATCTAGAAGAGGTTCCATGAATGTCCTATCCTCACTTTGATTTTCCCTGATTTCACCTACTTCTCACTGTACTGCTTTGTCTTAAGCAAGAATCATCCATTACAAGACAATTTTCCACATAATTTTTAAAACAATTTAATAATGTTTATCAAACATCGACATAAGCTTTTAAAACATCTTGTAGTTCATGGTTTACCCTTTCTTTTATGTCATCATTATGTTGATGGGTTTAGAGTTTCACTTTACAATCAACTAAATTCTCAACTATGCAGGTAGAAAATTTCTTCCACAATATAATCTCCATGTGAGCTTATTATCTCCATCTAGCATGAAAGAGACATTTATCACTTGAAAATATATATAAACAAAGTTCAAACTCTGTATTTATACATATCTTTTGAGGAATATGAATCCAAACAACATAGACATCCATTACTATTGTATGCTCACCAAAAATTTGTTGATGTATAACATTTATAAACCTTATTATGTTCAGTTTGCCTTATTTTAGCTAGGTAGCTTAAGTTAGATTATTTGATTTTGTTATTATCAAATATAGTCAACATTCAATAGCATATCATATTTCTTGGCCTAGAAGATACATCCTTGTAACACTATCTTAGAAGTTATAATCATTTTAATATTAGAAGCATTGTGTTATTTATGCAATTATCTTAGTGTCATACTATCAAACTGGTAAGAGTTAATTGTGGGTGGGTCTTATATGTCCACGACATCTTTGGTTGAATTCCATCACTAAATTCAACAATATCTAATTTATTTAGTATTCTTTTGATATTATTTTGTTGGTATTGTACTAGTTGAAAGTTGTTGCAATGATATTATAGTCACATATAATGTTTTTATGCTTGAATTCCATTTGCAGATGTGTGAAAATTGATTATTATCTCCTTTGTGTTTGCAACTTGTAATTGTCCTTCACTTATATTTATGGGGCATGTTGACAGTCTTTTTATATCATTGGCTCAAAAGGATATCCCATTTATTGCTTTGGTTTGAAAGACACCCTTAGATAACATGTAGAATGCCTTTGGCCAAAGGGCCTAGCCATGTCATTTTATTTTTTTTGGATACATAAACTTAAACCTACTACAAAGCCAAAAGTTCCTTGGCTTCTGCTTAGAAATATTTGTCTTACTTAGTCTGAATGGGGATATATCATAGTGCAATTGGAGAACATGTTTTTGACATAAACCCAACTCTTTGTTTCTCCATATCTTAAACAACATGCAAATTTTGTTGTTGATATTTCTCAAGAACATCTAGTCCATATACATCTCCACTACTTAAAATGATCAGACATCTTACTGAAGTTGAAGCAATAGTAGTAATGGTGTAGTCATGGTAGGAGGGTCCTCAAAGAGAACAATCTGGATCATGCAACAAGAGTTACACAACAGAAGCAACACAAAATATGGAGGAAAATTCAGATTCAAACATTCTCAATATTAGAAAATTAAATTACATACGGTCGGCCACATCCGGGCTTACAAATTGGGCTCACTGACCTGGTACAACATGCTCCAAAATATAGTATTCCTATATGCGAGCAAAAATCCTATAGATCGAATTCTATATTCATCTTCATCATCTTGATCTTAATTGATTGATATCCTAATGATCTATTCCAAGCTTTATAGCATATATGTAGATCTAGAAACATCCGCATCAGCCAAAGATCATTACAATCTTCGATGAAGGAAACATAATGTGTGCATGAACAGGTTAGCCTCAAATTTGAATTTCTCCATGACAAGTGCATATGATAAAGTGTGGACCTAAAATTAAGGTCGGGGACACTCCACCGAACAATTTGAAACACCTAGCAAGGATCTGCAAGCTATGGGAAATATCCATGAGTGATCAAACTAGCCATTAGGTTTTGAAATCATTCCAGGGCCAGTTCCAAAACTGTCACTTAATCCAAAAGTGATAACTTGCCTGTAAAAGATCCAATTGAGCTAAAATATTATAATTAGGAAAATGAACATGTCCACAATGAAAACTTAGATCCATAAGGTCTGGTGAGAAAACGTGATGAAATACTGAATCTTCCAACTTGAACAAGAACAAGAACTGAACAAGAACAAAACTGAATGAAAATATTTTTGGTTGATGCAGGATTGCAAAGAACCAAGGATTCTCCTGCATCAGACATCCATGGTTAATGAAAAGTGAGTCCCTCACTTTATTGGGGCTAAAGGAAAACCAATGCGGTCTACCTCAGCCTGATAAATCCAAGAATAATCCTCCACTTGTCTACATTTCCACTTCACAAGATATTCTTTGTATTGCCTTCCACGAGTTTTCCTCCCATCTCTGGCATCCAAAATTTCTTCTATCTCATTTGATTGTTGTTTAGGAAACTATTCTTCCAATTTTTCTTTACTATCTTCATTGAATTTTGCTTCATGGTACTGATGTAGATCTGCAATATTGAATGTAGGTGATATACCCATGCCATATGGTAACTCTACTTCATATGAATTTCCTAAATCAAATTTCTTCAAAATATTACAAGGTCCAAAATTCCTCATCTTGAGCTTATTGTATGTGCCAACTGGAAATATTTCCTTCCTCAAATACACCATCACTTCATCTCCAACTTTGAACTCCTTATGTCTCCTCTTTTCATCTACTCATTTCTTATACTTCTGGTTCATATCTTCCAACTACTGCTTTACTTGAGTATGCACTCTCTTTATATGTTTTTCAAATTCCTCTGCTTTAGAACTTCTTTTATCCTCCTTATTGATGTCTCGCAATTGTGATATACCTCTAGGATGAACTCTAGTACTCTTATTCATTGAATTATCATAGGAAAACTTTGCTTGAGCAAGGAATAAATCCCAACTTCCGATTTTCTCTCCAACCAAACATCTCTGCAAATTTCCCAAACTCATGTTTACTACCTCTATCTATACCATTAGTCTGTGGGTGAAAAGTAGAATTGAACTTCAAATCTGTCTTCAACTTCTTCCAAAGTTTCCTCCAAAAGTAACCAACAAACTTTGTATCTCTATCTAAAACAATACTCCTAGGTAATCCATGCGATATGACCATTTCCTTGAAAAACAAGTATGCTACATTTTTTGCATCTATTGTCTTCTTACAAGGTATGAAATGTACCATCTTAGAAAATCTGTCCACCACCACAAATACATAATCATTAACTCTCTATGTCTTCGGAATACCAAGTATGAAATCCATGATCCCAAGGTCTTTCTGGAACGGTCAAAAGTTTATACAATCCAACATTCTGACTACTCCCTTTTGCGACTTGAAAAACTCTGCAACTTTTCACAAGTTTCCTAACATCCTTATGAATTTGATGCCAAAAGTAATTCTCACTTACCGATGATACTTTCTTATCAACTCCAAAGTGTCCTGCCAATCCTCCACTATGTTTCTCTTTCACCAAGTTATCCCTCATTGAACTTTGAGGTATACACAACTGATTTCCTCCAAACAACATATCCTCCTGAATGAAATAATCCAACCACTGACTCCTATCCTCCAAGACTAGTTCTTTACAAGCTCTCCAAGGTTCTGCAAAATCTGGGTCTTCCTCATACAAGTTCTTCAATTCATCAAAGCCTAATACCTCCACTCTCATCTCTGCCAGTAAATTCCTTCTCCTACTCAAAGCATCAACAACTCTATTTGAATTTCCACTCCTATGTTTCAAAACAAAATTATAACTCTGCAAGAATTCCACCCATCTCATGTGTCTCTGATTCAGCTTACCTTGACTATTCAAATATTGTAAGGCCTGATGATCTGTATACAACACAAAATCCTTAGACAACAAGTAATGTCTCCACTTCTTCAAGTATTGAACTATGGCATAGAACTCCTGATCATACATTGAATACCTTTTCCTTGCATCATTCAACTTCTCACTAAAATAATCTATTGGTCTTCCTTCTTGAATTAATACTGCTCCAATTGCATTTCCACTTGCATCATAGTCTACCTGAAATACCTTTTTAAAGTTTGGTAAAGCCAACACAGGCTGCTCAATCACCTTCTATTTTAACAACTCAAAACTCTTGTCTACTCTAGATGTCCATCTAAAATCTTTCTTATCTCCTCTCATTTTTTATCTCATAAGACTGCAAATAGAACTGAAATTCCTAATGAAATTTTGGTAGAAACTAGCCAATCCATGAAATGACCTTACCTCTGCAATGCTTTCTGCTGTAGGCCACTCAAAAATTTCTCTTACCTTCTCAGGATCCATCTTCAATCCATCCACTGATATCACAAATCCTAGATATACCAATGCTTCCTTCATGAAACTACACTTAATGTTTATCTACAATTGCTCTTCTCTCAACCTCTGCAAAACTTGTCTTATATGCAACAAATGTTCTTCTCTAGTCTTACTGAAAATCAAGATGTCATCCAAATATAAAATCACAAACTTACCCAAGAATTTCTTCAATACCTAATTCATCAACCTCATGAAAGTACTAGGTGCATTTGTTAGTCCAAAAGGCATCACCAGCCACTCATACAATCATTCATTTATCTTGAATGTTGTCTTCCATTCATCCCCTTCTCTAATTCCAATCTAATGATATCCACTCTTCAAATCTATCTTTGTAAAGTACTTAGCTCCACTCAAACAATCCATAATGTCATCTATCTGGGGCAAAGGAAATCTATACTTCACTCTGATATTGTTCATGGATCTAGAGTCTATACACATCCTCCGTTCTCCATCATTCTTAGGTGTTAGCATTGCAAGTGCTAGCATTGCAGGTACTACACAGGGACTTAAGATTTCTCTGGTCAAAACTTTTCTCAAAAACTCTTGCACTTGTCTATTCAATTCTTAATTTTTTTCTGGTGTCATCTAGTGTGCTACTTTATTAGGCAAACTAGCTCCAAGAATTAGGTCCACGCAATAAATAATACTCCTCACAGGTGGAAATCCATCAGGTACATTATTTGAAATGATAGCTTCTTATTCCACCATCAATTCTCTTATCTCCTTTAGTTGTTCTTCTACATGCTTCAAGTCTTCAACCTTCTTAGGAACCAAGGCATAACACATGTTCTCATGTCTCAGTCCATCCAAAAATATCCTTCCATCAACCAAAACAATTCTAGCATTCATGCAAACCTCAATTTTAGGAACATCCTCCAAGGGCAACAAAGTCTACTTCATCCCATTTTTAACAATAGTATATATTTTCTTTTCGTCATAAATAGCCTATCTATCATACTACCAAGGCCTTCCCAACAAAACATGGCATACATCCATAGGCATGATATCACAAAAAACTTCATCATGGTAATTTCCTATCTTCAACTTCACCAAACATTGTTCACTTACCAGTATCTTATGCTCATCTTGAATCCATGCTATCAAATAGGGCTTTAGGTGTTTCAACCTTTCCAACTTCAATTTGGTCACCATTTCCTCATAAATTAGGTTCTCAGAGCTTCCACTATCAATAATCACTTTGCAACATTTACTAGGTACCTTGCATCTAGTTCAGAACAAATTCTTTCTTTGCAATAGTTCATGCTCCATCTCACTTTGACACAATACTCTTATGTTCACCAACACTTCTCCCTCTTCCAATTTATTAGATGATCCAACATGATCCTCCTCAACAAAGTCTGCTCTTATACTGTTCTCTATCATTTTGCTTTCTTCTCCCCGATTACATTCAAATTCTCTATGTCCTTCTCCACCACACTTATAACAAGCTCCTTTGAATACTCTTCTCTCCTATCCTTTATCACCTTTTCTATAACCCTCATTCTAGTAACCACCATATCCTCCTCTTTGTTAAGATTTTCCCTAATTCCTATGATACGAATTATCATTCTTACTGACTTCCTTATCTTTATTTTGATTTGAAAAAGGTCCTCTTCCTCCTCTAGTAAAAAATATTCCTCTCTGAAATCTTCCACCTCTTCCTCTCTATCTCTGCTCATGTCTTTTTTTCAGCTTCTTTTCTAATTTTAGGGCACATTGATATGCCTCCTCCACGCTCAACAACTTAATCAAACAAATCTCATATTGTATAGACAACCTTAAACCATTCATGTATCTAGCTACTTGTTCGGTCTCATCTTCTGAATGTTCAGATCTGATATTCAACTTGTAGAAATCCTCAGTATACTCTATCACACTTGACTCCTTTTGCTTCAAGTTCTACAACTTTTGAAACAAACTGATCTGATAGTTTGCAGGCATAAACTTTGTCTTCAACTTATTCACCATCTGAGCCCATGACCTTATCTTCTCTTTTCCTTTTCTTTTCCTATCTGTCTGCAAATGTTCCCACCAAAGGGATGCATGTCCTTTCAACTTTGTACAAAAAAATTTCACCTTCTTTTCTTTTGTGGTACCCTCAAAATCAAAGTACTTCTCCATCTTTGTTATCCAATCAAGCAATTCATCTGAATCCAACTTACCTTTGTAATCTGGTGGATTGAAATGTGGTTTAGTATTCACTCTGGTTACGGCTCTTCTGAACCTCTCTTCTCCTTGATCAAGGCTAGGTTGATCTTCTCTTTCCCTTTCTTCTTGTTCTTCTACTTCTTCATCACTCACATCATCAACTGGCTGACCTCTCCTTTGGGCCATTTCGATTGCTTCCAATATAGTAGTCATTCCTCTCAACATCTCCATTATAGTTGGGTCTACATTTCCACATGCTCCATTCCCTCTACCATTTCTTCTTCTCGACATCTTTACACAAGTCATCTACAACTGTAGGTCGAATCCTCAATCCACCACCCCACAAAAAATCTTCAACAGGACTTTGCAAACTTTGATGATCTTCCATGGAACGAATCTCGCTCTGCTACCAATTTGGTGTAGTCGCGGTAGGAGGGTCCTCAAAGAGAACAATCTAGACCATGCAACAAGAGTTACACAATAGAACCAACATAGAATATGGAGGCAAATGTAGATTCAAACATTCTCATTATTAGAAAATTCAATTACATACGGTTGGCCACATCCGGGCTTATAGATTGGGCTCACAAGCCTGGTACAACATGCTCCAAAATACAGTATTCCTATATGCAAGAGAAAATCCTACAAATTGAATTCTATATTCATCTTCATCATCTTGATCTTGATTGATTACTATCCTAATGATCTATTAGAAGCTTTATATCATATCCATGGATCTAGAACCATTTGCGTCGGACAAAGATCATTACAATCTCTGATGAAGGAAACGTAACGTGTGCATGAACAGGTCGGCCTCAAATTTGAATTTCTCCACGATAGGTGCATATGATGAAGTGTGGACCTACAATTAAGGTCGGGACACTCCACGGAACAATTTGAAACACCTCGCAAGGATCCGCAAGCTACGAGAAAGATCAACGAGCAATCAAACTAGCCGTTGGGTTTTGAAATTATTCTAGGGCTAGTTCCAAAATTGTCACTTAATCCAAAAGTGACAACTTTCCAGAAAAAGATCCAATCAAGCTGAAATCTTGGAATTAGGAAAATGAACATGTCCATAATAAAAACTTAGATTCGTAAGGTCTGGTGAGCAAACGTGACGAAATATTGAATCTGCCAACTTGAACAAGAACAAGAACTGAACAAGAACAAAAAAGAATGCAAATATTTTTGGTTGATGCAAGATGTCAAAGAACCAAGGATGATCCTGCATCAAGTAGCAACATCATCAGTATCCAATATCAACTACAATAAATTGATTCAGTTGATATATGCTTCATGTGTATGCATTTATTTAATGTTAGTCTAATTAGGAAAGAGTATTTAAAATATTGATTGATCAATTGTCACATTGTTTCTATTGTTTCTATTTTTTATTTTGTTTTAGTTTTAAAGTATGTTAAAACTATAGTTTGCATACTAATCTTCATCAATTTCCTTGACACACCATTGAAATAGAGTAGCAAAAGTGTTACAAACATTTTGTATATATTGTAAACAAAATTGTATATATTTTAAACTACACTTCCTTTCCATGTTTACTTATATATATATTTTTCTATTAGTGTAACCCTTGCACCCCCTCTAGTGAAAGTGCTAGTTTTAACACACATGAAATTACTACTTAAGTAATGGTTGTTTTATTATGCAAACAAGGGTGATCATTACCTATGTAATATAATGTGTTATTTTTTATTTTTTTGTAGAAATGTATTGATAAGCTCAAAGAAGGGGATAAAGTTAAGGTGTTGGATCTGTTTGATGGTGATGTTGTGGGCATTGGGAAGATTCACTCCCTATCTATTGTACATGGATTCAGCTTGAAAGGAACATGAGATGCAAATGTAAACATTTTAAAGGTCACAAGTAACATACCCCTTGTTTATGAAGACAAAATAGATGGAGTTGTTCATCTAAAAGAGAAAGAGGGAACCTTCACATGGTGGCCACTAAAATATTTGCAAAAAATGACATAGTTGAACATATTTATCATGTACTAGTTGTTAGACATCTTGGCTCACTGCTTTATGCAGTATTTTGAATGTGTTTTTCAGGGATCTTAATTATCATGGTGTATTTGAAAGAGTTGGAAACTCGTAGACAGCTTTGAAAGTTTTTATTATATTTACATATATACTCTTAGACAACTTTGAAATCTTATAACTTTATATATATATATAATTATTTATTTTTACATTGAATTTTTTTATTGTAGATTACCTTTATTTATCATGATGTTGAATCAATCTTTTAATTCTAGCATGTTGTAGCTTGTTCGTATATGTAATATTTTTATTTTCTTTTATGTTTTAGTTCAAGTTTAATATTATGTTAGTTTTGCATTATAAAATTAATGGTATTTAATAAATTCTTCATTTCATGACTATATTTACTACCAATTATGGAAACTAGTAAATAAAAATGACTAAATTACTAAAATTGATGACTAAATATATGACTAAATTAATGACTAAAGTAATGACTAAATTAATGACTAAATATATGACTAAGTTAATGACTAAAGTAATGACTAAATAAATGATTAGTTAACGACAATCAATGACTAAATTAATGACTAAATATATGACTAAGTTAATGACTAAATAAATCACTACCATGACTAAATAAATGACCAGTTAACAACAATCAATGACTAAATTAATGACTAAATCAATCACTAAATCAATGACCAAATCAATGACCAAATCAATGACTAAATCAATGACTAGATAAATGACTAAAATAGTTTAGTCATAAATTTGTCACGTTATAAATGACCAACAATAAACTACTAATGGTCACGTGACAAAAATTAGTCATTTATATGCAATTTTTAGTAGTTTATTTAGTCATATATTGTTGTTTTTGTACTAGTGGGAAGATCATTTTCCTCTGCCCTTCATAGATTAGGTACTTGACTCACTAGATGGTAAGAAGTACTTCTCATTTCTTGATGGTTTTAGTGGTTATAACTAGATTAAAATTGCTCCAGAGGACCAAGACAAGAGTACATTTACATGTCCTTGGGGGACTTATGCTTACTATGTCTTTCCCTTTGGCTTATGCAATTCTCCAGCTACTTTCAAAGAGTAGTACTCGGAATATTTTTTGATTATGCACATGAATTCATGGAGATATTCATGGATGGCTTCAATACTTATGGTGAAAGTTATGAGGAAGCTCTCAATAATATGGAAAAGGTGTTAAAAAGGTGTAAATAACACAACTTGTCACTCAACAATGTAAAGTTCTACATCATGATGACACATGGAATTGTATTGGGACACTTTATATCTAGTGCAAGAATTCAGGTTGATGCACACAAAATAGAGATAATATCTACTTTACCTATTCCTCAGAAACAAAGAGACATTAGGAGCTTCCTTGGTCATACAGGCTATTACAGGTGGTTCATCAAAGATTTTAGTAAGATTGATGCACCTTTATTTGTTTTGTTGAGTAAGGGTATTGATTTTGAATGGACCTCTGAGTGCCAACTCTCCTTTGAAGAACTAAATAAATCTCTTAATCAAGCACCAGTGTTGAGAGAGCCTAATTGGACTCTCCCATTTCACATACATGCAAATGCTTCAGATTTTTCCATTGGAGCAGTCTTGGGTCAGAAGGATGGAAACAAGGAGTATGTAATTTATTACATCAACAAGAATCATCAAGGGGCATAGTTAAACTATACTGTAACAAAAAAAAATATTCTTGTTGTAGTCTATGCTATTAATAAATTTAGGCACTATACTACTGGCTATCAAGTATTTGTCCATATAGATCACACAAAAATTAGGTATTTGATGAACAAGCTAGTAGTTGGAGGGAAATTGGTAAGATGGCTACTTCTCTTATAGGAATTTGGCATTACCATAGTAGACAAACCTACTAAAGAAAATGTGGTAGCAGACTTCCTATCAAGATTACCAACACAATCAACTAAAGGAGTGGTGGATGATTCATTTCTTGATGAATTTTTTTTTTCTTTGCAAGAACAAATACCTTGGTATGTAGATATTGCTAATTATTTGGTCACAAGGAAGATTCCACTACATTTCTCACCAAGAGAGAAAAGACGATTGGTTTACAAATTTTTTCCCTACTCTTGGATATCTGGTTATTTGTTTTATACAAGGCTTGATAACATTATAATGAGATGCATCAAAGAGGATGAGATTTTTGATATCATGAAAGCATGCAATGATGATCCATGTGGAGGTCATTTTATAGCAAAGAGAACAACCTTTAAGATCCTCACAACTGGCTATTATTGGCCTACTTTGCATAAAGATGTTGTTAAATACACTAGGAGTTGTGATAGGTTTCAAAGTATGTAAAGGCCAACAAAGAGTGATGAGATGCCCTTAGAACCTCAGATAACATTGGAACCTTTTGAAAAATGAGGTTTATACTTCATTGGGCCAATCTCTCTTACATCTAAGAACATAGAATATATCCTTGTGTGCACTGACTACTTGACAAAATGGGTGGAAATCAAGGCCCTACAATTGACAAGAGATCAAAATGTGGCTAAGTTCTTATATGAAGGTATTTTTACTAGGTATGGAATACCTAGAGAAATATTCATTGACCAAGGGCCCCAATTTACTTATGATCTAATTGCCAAGTTTGTTGTAGAATACTAAATTAGACTCAAGAAATCAACACCTTATCACCACAAGCTAATGGTCAAGCGGAAGTCACTAATAGGGATATATAAAGCATTCTCACCAAGGCATTGCAGTTGCATAGGAAAAATTGGGTTTCAAGGTTACCTGAAGTAGTCTAGGTATACAAAACTACATGGAAAACAACCACTAGATCTACACCCTATGAGTTAGTTTATAGAAAGAAAACAGTCATTCCTATTGAATTTGAATATAAAAAATTAAGGAAAGTAGTAGAGTTGGGAATGGATTTAACAAAAGCACAGAATGAAAGGCTTCATTCTTTAAATGGGTTGGATGAAATAAGAATGGAAGCAGTACATCGAACAGAGGTAGTATAACAACAATAGATGAAGTGGCATGATTAGTATATTAAAACAAAAGAGTTCACTATGGGAGATTGGGCCTTGTTATATGCTTCATGGTATAAATATTTCAAGGGAAAATTCTAGTCCAGATGGTTGGGCCCCTATGAGATTAGCAAGTTTTACCCTAATGGGGCAGTACAATTACACACCATTGATGTAGGTTGATTTTCCCTTCTTGTCAATGGTCATAGACTGAAGTTGTATAAAAGGCCATTACATAAGGATGAATTTATATTTCTATTAATCCAATAATATGGCACTTCTAGTGAGCTTGATACAAAATTCAATACATAGAGTCCTACTTTAGTAATATGTGGCATACCCAACACTTATGGTGGCCCAAAGATTGAGTTACATAGCTCAATCCTTGAGCTCCCTTGGCACTAAATTTTCATGTTTTTTTCTCACAAGCACACACTACACATTATAATAATGTTCAAAATATCTTCAAAGGGACCTGTTATCAATATTCACAAGGTTCTGTATGTTGAAGGGACTTGTAGCTTCACACTATCAGCATTCAAAATGGGACCTGACACTGCAGGTGCCCATAGCAACGTATGGCAGTTGAAAATAATATTTGAATCACTTGGCGCCATATTTACTACAAGTTCATTCACATTAATTTCAAATATATTTTTGTATCACATACATCATTTCATGAAAAATAAAGCAACATAATTCTTGTATTACCCTCTCTCATTTCAATTACTTGAGATGTCAAATCTCATGTTCATACTCGTCATTTCAGTCCCATCATATCCACTCACCACCCACTGTTCATTATCTTGCAGTTAATATGTGTCACATTGAATCAACGAATATTTTTTTAAATTTAAGAAAGGTGGTGATTTGAATATTTTTGTATAAGTTGGTTCAAATAGATTTTTCTAGTGATGTTTGGTATGTAGAAGATTTTTTTGGAGCTGCGAAGTTTAGTGCAGGTGCATTTTGGAGGAGGTGGTCGTACTATGGTGGGTTGAATCCCACAAAATTGGAAGAGTGAGAATTGTATTTGTTGGATTTGGTTGGTTTATGATGGAGCTAATTCCATATTGAATATGTTGAGTATAGAGAAGAATCGTCAGAGGAGAAGGATACTTGTTTCGACTAGGTGTTGGAAGAGGAGAAACAAGAACTCATTAGTGGTACCAAATTCAATAATGGAGTTTGTTGAAGGTTGTTTACAACTTGAAAGGATGGTCCTACCATCCAACTCCATTTTGTGAGACCAAGCTCACAAATTTTTTTTACCTTGGGTGTATGATGCAGGAGCATCCACAGTTGACTAGCAATCTTGCATCAACCAAAATATATTTAATTTTAATTTTTGCTTTAGTTTGGTCTTTTCATATTTTAGGTGAATATTTTTTTGTAATAAGGCCTAAAATATTTGATAAGTATTTGTCCAAGTTGTTATGTTGTAGATTTTTGATGATTTGAGCTCATTTTGTGGCTTTTCCAAGGAAAACTATTCAAATATGCCTTCTTGGGCATGGGATTTTGGGAGTTACAAGTTATGACAGCTAATTTGTTGTTCCTAAACTTTTTCATGAAGAATTTAGATGCCCAAGAGCAAGTAGTTTAGCTTTTTCTATTCGGGGGCTCCTATTTGTAAGGAAGTGGTTGTTTTTTCTTAGCCAATCATAGATGGAGGTTACAAAAATATGCCTTTTCAAATTTTATTTATTTTAAATTCATGTTTGAAAGAATTTTGTCTATTTCTAAGAATAGAAAATTGGGAGTTACAGGAAAGGTGTGAAGGAGTAAATTTATATGCTTTATTTTGGTCATTTTCGGGGATTGTTGCTGCCAAAATTGAAGTTGGTGCTTCCAAGGCATGGATTTTTGAAGCAAGAAGGTAGAATCCATGATTTTTCAGGTCTAAGAGAGTGTTGAGACAAAAAAAAAATGGAAGATTAATTCCATGGTTGAAGGTGGATTCATCCACAGATTGAAGATTGCAAGTATATATTTTTGTTGTTTGAAGTTTGCAGTGAAGGGAAAACAATTGCAACTATGTTTGCTTAGTAGTTTCATATTTAAAATCTGTTTATATATTTTTTTATTGTTGTATATTAGTCCTATTAACTATAATATCTTATATAATCAGATATATGGATGTTTGTAAGTTATTTGTGCAAGTTTGAATTAATAGAAATTGCTTCATAGTTGTTTTGCATTAAAATCTCTGTTAATTATTTGAATGGTTTTTGAGAGAGGATTTGGTAGTGGTATTTAGAGATTATCCCCTCTTGAGAGGTTGATTTCTTATTTTGTCACATATATAAAGTCAGTGTTATAAAGGGAAACCCCCTAGGGGTTGTGGAGTCTAAATTTGTGAGGAAAACAATTGAAAGAGTTTCTTATTTGTTGTCCTAAGTTTCAATAGCTTTGAGCATAAGACTTGTCCATTCTTTAGGAGTTACTAGAATACAAGTTGGGGAATATTCAATAGGAGGAGTGGCCAAGTAGAGGTCACAAATAAATTACTTATCTTGTTTATTCAAAAAATTTACAAAGTTAAAGTTATAGATTGGGAGGATAATTTTTTGGTAGCATTGTAGATATATTGGACTACATGCAAGATAGCCAGTGAACATATTCCATTTTCATTGATGTATAATTAAGAACTTGCAATATTAATAAATACATAGTGTAAGCAGAAGGATTGTAGTGGAGAATTGACAACAGATGAGGAGGGATTAGAAGAAATATTGATCAAATTTAATAAATTGTATGAACAATGAATAAAGAAACAATAGACCATTAAATTTATGTAATGAAAAAGGAAGCATTGGTATAAATATCACTTACAAATAATGAAATTTAAACCTAGTTCATTGGTGCTCAAGTATAATGGTCAATATTGGAAAGTATGGGTACATATCAAATGTTTTTTCTTAAGTACGTGGGAACTACATTTACACCCCAATATTAGGGATAAGAAGAGATTTAAAGTGATTTCATTAAATTTTATAAAAAAGGTCGTGGTAAGAAATAATAGGTGCAAAAGTTAAACAAAATTGAGTACTAGTTATATCATTCATCATAACACAATATAGGATAGTCTCAATATGCATTGTAACTTATATTCATATATATAACATGGATTACATTTAGATATATAGTTTCTTCTTATGCACACATGTCTCATATACATGCATCTTATTTCCTATATATCCTATTCTATATATCTCTCCCTCTATATATCTTCCTTTGTATATCTTCCTCTATATCTCCTCCTTATCTATATATCTTTGCAACACCTTTATTTATATCCTAGAATAAGTAAAGGCTGATGTCTTTTGGCTTGGTAGTTGGTACAATCCTTTTGTAGTGAGTGAATGTTTCTCTATTGTTGGATCTATCCTATTGATGTCTTGATCTCAATTCAGCAGGTTGATCTATTCTATTGGGTCAAAAAAAATTTATTTTGTAAAATTGATTAAGGCTTACTATCTTTCAAGGAAGAAATTTTGTGTATAGCTCTAAAAGGAAAATTCACATATTTTCCCATTAGGTGATTCCCTACAACTAATTGTAATATTTATTCTATAAAAGGAGTGAGGATTGGGTCACGGAAGCATGCTTTATTTTATTCTCTAAAATCAACACAACCTATTATCTCATTATTTATCATGTTGGACCACAATGGGGCTTATCCATTTTGCATCTTCAATTGGGATGATGGTTCCTCATGCTAACATTTTATCTAATTTTGGCTTGAATTTTATTTTGACATTAGGATTTAGTTGGTATGGTCTTTTCCATTGTGGTTTGGCTCCCTCCCTTAGTTTTATCTTCATGGTTCCTATCTATCCTTTCATGCATTTTAGGTCAATATATATACTAGGAAATAAGTCTCCATATTCATTTATACATTTATACTTTTTCCACTTTTAGTGTACTTGTCTTTCATCCTTGTAGTCTCCTATTTTGGGAAACTTAGGGATTCATTTTGAAGCTATATCTTCTTTGGTCTTTAATGATTTGTTGTATTATTCATTCTTTGGCTCATTTCTTGTGGTTATTTCTCTCTCCCCTTCTTGTACTTATATTTTTAAGTTTTGAGGATTTTCTTCTTCTTTAGGCTCTATAATCTTTCTAGAGGTAAGATTTTGTAGCTTCTGGATTAAATTGTGTGTTTGTTTAATCTAGAAGCAGAAAAATATTACAATTATGGACTATGGAAATCTAATGTCTTTAATCAATACGCCTCCTAGAGGTGCCAAATTAAATTTTCGGTGGTGTTTCTATCTTATCCATCCACTTTATCAAGTTCCAAATTCCTTCCTCATTTAGTGGTATAGTTTATTTTTTTATGTGAAGGATTTTTTCTACCAAGGATGAGATGAATTGACTCATATTTGGAGTTCATTGTGGATCAACTTGTTAGTATCATGAAATTTAATTATTTTTGAAAATCATCTTGTACTATAATCAAACTTGGTTCTCTTTTTTCCTAGTTAATATACCAAGTATTTTTATTCGGTGATAATGTCTAATAAAAAAGTTGAGTATATAGTATTTCATCATATTCTCTTCTATTTTCCCATTACCTAATGAAATTTTGAATGTGTATTTTTGGTTCCACCTAGCCACAATATTCTAGAGTGAGTCTTCAATCTTCTTCTTTTGTTAAGTATCTATTTTTTATAATAATAAAAACTTATTTCCAAGTTGGGATGTTAGGTTTTTGGTTGTACCACCATCTCACTATACTATATACTAAGGTATTCTAAAGAAATTATAATTTCAAATCTTATTTCTTGAATATTTTTTCATATATTCTAGGTATGTTAGAAAATATCATATCCCATACTATAAAGAGAGCTTGATATTAGAAACCCCATGTGAAATGTGGGTCAACTGCTTTGAAGTTTTGGTATGTTTATTTTATGGTGTTTTTATTTTTTATTTTATTGTTATTTTTCATAAATTGTGTTATCTTGAGTGGATCTTTTCTAAACCTTCCTTAAGCTACAATTCCTCATTGTACCACTACCTTTCTAGATTTGAATTTTGTCTCATCACAAATCCAATCTTTTGTAACATCCTCATTATTAGTGTTGTAACTACTATTATCAAGTATGACTTATCCTTCTAATTTAGGTTCATGCACGGTGTCTTTGGTTGGTACTCTTAATAAATATAGTTATTTAAATTCTTCTTCTTCACTTTCTTCTTGTGATATTTCTTCTATGTATGCCTTACTCATATCAATGTGTAGAAGTATATGTATTATATTTTCATTGTCAAAGAATGAGATTTCTTATTTATAGGATTTAAATTCTCCCTTTACAATTTATGAACAATTCTAAATTTAGTGAAATATTGAAGGTATCAAAGGGTTCCTTCATCTTTTTAACTTCAAAATATACTCAATTCTTGATTCTCATTAAATTAAATTCTACATTTCTCTACGTTCCAATTCTACTAGTAAAAATACCATCTGCAAGGGAAATTTTATAAGGGGTTTCATAAAACTGTGTTGGTTTCCCAAATTATTCGCCTACTCTTATTTATTATGTCGATGTCTAATCTGAGGTCAATCAGTATGTTATTGAAATTTGTATTGCTTACTTTGAGTTCTACCAGTATTATCTTATTATTACATAAGTAAGTATTATTGCCCCTCTCTTCTCCTCTCAATATAGTTTTTTTTGTTCCAAAACCCTCTCCTACATTACAAATTACACATGTGACCTCTCTAATGCCTACACCTTTTATGAAAATACTGGAATAAATTTGGTGTATGATTTTCCTTTCTCCCCATCTTGTCATTTGATTGCACTAATATTTTTTTCTTTTATGCAACCTTTCTTGATGCTAACTAATAGTGCATCTAAATTTCTCTCCCCTTTCACTTCATAAAGAAACTTGTTTCCTATCCCTAGCATGCTCAAACACTTCCACCTTTCCCCCCATCTATACTCATGGTGTATTCCCCTTTTCCTCCTCAAGTTGTATTAACTCCTACCTAATAGAGAGACATTTCATTAAGGCCTCCAATAGGGTAATCCTTGTGAAATTAGCTTTATTCAATCACCTATAAAGTTTTATCTACAAGTGACCATTGTACTATAGTCATTTGAGTCCAACATGGAAAATTAGAAGCAAAAAGAAGATAGAGCTCCCACTACATGGAGATAAGATCATTATATGACCCATAACAATGTTAACAAGCACTGATCTTGTAGTGCACATGAATTCAAATAATAAAAATTCTTGAGGAATTATGTGACCTAAAGATTATTTGGTGTATGTAATAGGGATGATTCTATCTCAATCATGGTATAAATACATAATATAATTCATGGAAGAAACAAAGAATTATCTAATCACAAAATTTCTAAAGTTAAGTAAAAAAGCTCAAAAAGAGAGAAGTGGAGCTAAAAAAGAATAAAATACATAGAGTGTCAAATGCATGCCTAAGTAAAATAATAAGACCTCAAGATGTAGAGACATAATGTTGAGATTTAGATTAGAGTCCCATTACGTAGTTTAAAAGTAGAACAAGCCAATTGGTTTCCCTACAATTCAAGCTAGAAAAGGTTAGTTTGATTATTTACAAGTACCATTAGAGCCTCTAAAAAATAGAAGATAAATAAAATAATATATTCAAAAAGACTACTTAGCTCCATGCTTAGTTGAAAAACAATGACTCAATAGAGTTCATAAAGGCTAAAAGGCCAATGATACCAATAGTTACAGATAGAGGTATAGACCACCAACAATGCACTTGAGGTCATACCAAAGGTTAAAGAGAACCATGTTTCCTACTAGCTCAGAATAGTAACAAACATAATCAATCTAAAATTCTCTTTAAAATTCATTTTCTTTGCCCAGGTCTTAAATTCACAAGTAAAATTTGAGATAGACCAAAATCTACTATTGCTCTCTCCTAAAGTATCCTCGAGGCTTAACCCTTTGTCAAGGAATTATATAGATTAATAGGTAATTTTCTCCTTTCTATTAGGATTGACAATAGAATAGCTGATGCTATAAAATTTAATGAGCTTCTACGACAAAATAAAATTTCTCTAAAGTGTAACACTCAATTGGCCACTTTAGAGCAAGTTTTGAGAGAAACGAGGGGAAATAATGTCTCTTTGGTCCAACAAGGACTCTCTTTCCAATTTCATGATGATAAAATTATTTTAGAAGAAGAAATTAAAGTAATTCTTGAGGGGAAACAAGTATACCATACATCTTTTTATGGTTGGGGACAAGAATCAAGCATTGTCGAAGTAGAATCAATTATTTGCCCCTTATCTTAGTTAGAATCCCAAGTCAAGATTATGGTGGAGAATTTAATGAACATATCCCATAAAGAGATCATTGATATGGACAATGATTTCAAATCTTTGAAGAGAAAGGGATATCCTACAAATGATAACTATTGCAAGCTGCCCCTGAGAAGTTATAAGTTCAGTTCTCATTGTTTTCATTATTTTTGAATTTTGAATTGAATCTTATACCTAAATAAATTTCTAGATTATTTGCAAGAAAATATTTCCTATAATGTCACCAAAACCATAGATATTTTATCTTTGTTCACCCTTCAAGTAAGAATATATTATCAAAGTACCTAAGTAATCACTACATTTGCCAACCTTTTTTTAGCATCTTTAGATATTTAATGTTTTATTTTTATCTTTTGGTATAGTGTCTTCAAGGTTTGGATTTATCCGCTTCTATATTCATAGAGTTATTATTGTAGTATTTTTTATGCTAGTCATTGATGATAGATAAAGATCAATGGATGAAACATTTTTTAAATGTTGTTAGTCTAATAGTTTTAAAATATTGCATTATTGGATGCTTTAAGCTAGGTTGGTGTAAATTGAGGCTCATTAATTCAAATATTTCAAGACATGAAACCTAAAATGATATCTTGAAAACCATTGATCTCATGATAGGAATTTGCAATGTGGTGCAATCTCGTAGCATAAGAAAATTATCAATCCAACAACTTCTTAATGATGCACCATTGATTTATTAATATGATTTGACATTGACAATGGATCTCAATTATCTCCAAAGAAGCACAAGGATAAAAAGATAAATGATATTATAATTGATACATGATGCTATCCCACAATTTTTTTAAATGGTTATAATAACAAAATTATTATGTTGCACTATTGTTTATTTTGATACCAAGATGGTAGTGGACATATAGAGATCTCATGGCTAATATAACTCCAACACCACATTGCAACCCAATGCTACTGATGGAAAACTGATTTTTCTATTTGGGATTCAACAATCTCGCATATGACTTGCTACAAATAGGTTCCCCGATCCAAAAGGTCGATTCTTGGCCATAGGCATTTAGCAATAAAGTTAAAATGAACTAAAAACAATGCAGAATTGAGAATATAAATGACAACTAATTTGAGAAGATCGAAACATTAATATTATTTCTTGTTAGGATTTTGGTGATATCAAAGAAAGGTGCATAATCGAATACCACCATATTTGTCGGATGTTTTCAATCTAATGGTTATGATTTCTCTTTTTTCAAAAGGATTGAATATCAAACTCCACGATATAAATCAATTATCCACCATTTCAAACTGCACAATTTCTTAGCATGCAAGTATTTTAAAGATCTTAGCACTATTTTCATCGATGGGGAAGGCTATAAATATTAAAATATTTATAATCTTTTTTCAAAAAAGGGGGACTATTAGAGAAAAATATTATAATAGATTCAAGCCTTTGATGCAATAATTAGATAACTATGATAATGACCTCTTATGCAATTTCTTATATGCATATATGAATGAAATCTACTATTCTATGTTATATGTGTTTTTTTAATAAATTCTTCTCACTTCATTTTAGTAATAGAATTTCTTTTTGGTTTATGATTGATGATTTATTTGTGAACATATGATTTTTTAAGTACGTACCCTTCATTATAGAAATAAATCATAACAATTTTAAAATGAGTAATCCTTATTCTATAAAATATCATTTATGTTAGTGCATCATCTTAAAATATATTTAAAATCAAATCTCTCCTCCCTTCTCACTTTTATTTGATTAAGAGAATATATTGCAAATCATAAGAAGAATTGACTTCTAAAATTCTAGAGGTTATTTCACACGTTGCCAACTCCCATGCTTGTGGAATTTCTCTTGTTGGTCCAAATTTGCATGAAAATATAAATTTGAATATCAATAGGTTGCATTTATTGTAGTGTTGAGTTGTATTGTTGAGATTTTAAATCTATTAGTTTTGGAGATGATGGAATCATATAGGAGAACATTATCCCATATAACACATGAAAATCCCATCCAAAATGGAGATATTTTTCTATTTCATTTTCTTCACAAAAAAAATCATCTCCTTTGTGTCATTCCTCTTCAATTTCCCTATCAACTATGTAGTGCCTCTCATGTTGCCTTCATTAGACCGATACTCTTTATGTTAGGATATACACTATGATACCTTGTTGATGCTAGTTCTACTGTTTTGGATTGGTTTTTGATGACAGTTGATCATAATTTGATATTCATGATACTATAGACTTATGCATATGTTATGATTATATGGATTTATCTGTGTTTGGATTTAGTTAGTTATGAGTATCATGTGGTTATATGATTATGTTTACTTCACATTTAATTCATGATTAACCTATGTTGGTTACGATGTAATGGTTGTTATTCATTGATGTGGATTATTGATGAAGTGTCTTGGTGGGAGGGACAGTGTAGTATTACTCGTTTGTGAGTACCCTACAACACTGTGATTTCCTCTCACGGTGTGTTTGATTGTTTGATATACATATACATGTTTTTCAACAATTTGTCTGATGTAGATTGTAAGTACCATGCATCGACTCCACCTAAATTGTCAGGTTTGAGTGTGCCTTAAACCCAATGGGAATGTTGTTGAAAACAGAGATGACAAAAGGTCCCCTACCCTTGCCATCATCCTCGACAAATATGAGTACTTGTTCAGTTACCCCATCGGTTTGGTTTGTATCTTTGGTCAATTGTCTCATTTGGTTTTATGGTTGTTGGGTGATTTGTGATGTTACTTAGTTAATTGTTGATTGTGTTTTTTAACTAGTTATTAAATTTAAATAAAATTGTAACCGTATTTTGTGGAGAAATTAATGTTAAGAGTTGCCTTGTTTAATTGTTTTAATTAAATTAAATTGATTTATAAGGTTGTGCAATTAATTTGGAATTACATAAATAATTAAATAAATTAAGATTGGAAAATGGATATGGAACTTGTATAATTAATTTATTTAAATTAACTTGTTATGTAACAAAGTATTTTATAATTTAATGTAAAAATAATAATTATTTTTTTATTGGCAAAAGGCCTGAGCCTAGATAGTTATATTAATTTTATGAACAAAATTACAAAATACCAAATTTATAGTACTGGCAAGCATGTATCATAGATATTTTTGCATATATCTAAATATGTGGAAATATGTAATTAGGTTGTTGTATTAATTACATATTTCCTAAAAGCCTTCCACTTTGTACATTACAAAATTTTCACCAACCTCTGTATCTTCTACCTCTTCACTCCATCATGTCTTCTGCATTTTCATTTACACTTTGAACAATTACATTCAAATCGAGCAAGTTATCACCTTTCCCTTATTCCCCTTCTTCTTCATGACTCCCGAGTGGGTTAATGTGGGGTACTACAGTTTGTCTCATTGTATGTCGAACTTGATGTCCAAGTATGTAGGAGAGGGCATAATATTTTTCTTTGATCATGTCAATCATTTGATGCCCCAATTCTTCAAAGTGCAATTGAATCATTTGTAGCATCAACCATGGATTGTCATCTTGTAGTCCCTTTTTCACCACTCCATACACAACAGCAAATCCTCACTTTTCTTTAAGATAATTTCTAGGAAAGATTCCTGCTACATTTTCTTCCCCCATATCCAAATTATATTTTTGAACTACCTCTAAAAGATCATTTTTCCCCATTGCATATGGTAGGAATGATACTGAATACACAATTCTTAGTGCAACAAAAGATTGGAGAAAATCCATGGCATTTGACAGAAATATTGAGAGAAAATTTGATGGGAACAAGAATCTGGGAGAATCTGGCTGAACTATTTCATCACTTATCATAGTTTTAATGCAATCAACAATGCTTGGACAAGGTTGTGTGAAAAACTTGTGTCATTTCCTCTTTTTTTACCTCCTTTGAGAATGGAATTTCATAACTCTTTATTATCACAGGAATTCTATAATTCTTTGTGTTGTATTCTCTTGCCATTTGAATCGCACCTGCAGATTTTACCACTTCAACTTTTGATCAAAGCTCCCTGTAGCTTCAAGTAAATCATCCTACATAGTTAGCTACCTCCCACCAGAAGTAAAGCATCATATATAGTTATCTACCTCCTGTTACCAATTTTTCACTATAGATCAATTAGTGGAGCTGATTTAAATATTGTTATATTTGAAAGTGAAAATACAATTATTTTTGCATATGCTTAAGTGTTGATTACACCTTATTTATCATTTATCAAGTGACAGCTATACAAGTGTTTTTGACAAAGCTGAATTTCAGAAGTATTGCTCATGTTTTTTGCAAAATCAAATGGGGTACAAAACTAAATATACAAATGTTAAAGCATAATAGAATGCTTTCATTTATTTTATGAAATGTTTCACATTACATATGTCATTTGATTGTGAGAATACAAATGTTGGTACAATCTTGTATTTTAATGCTTTTCTTTCAGAATGGAAATGAAAGAACAAAATTTGAATATCCACACAAGCCGTGGTTTTCAGCCAATTCTATTCATTGTGGAAAGTAAATTCTACAACTGGAGATAAAAGAATTGAGAAAGCAGATAGCAGAAAACATATCCATCAATTCTTGATTCTTCATCTTTGGTTGAGACACTATCGTCTTTCTCTATCCTGCTTCTGCTCCTGAGTGTGCTTGCAAGAGATTGAGAGGGTTGTCAATATTGAGCTCTGGATATGAGTTGTACTACAAGCTTTACCAATAGACATATAATTTACTCTTCGAAATGCATAGAATCAACTAAAGGAATGAACATAAACATGAACTAAAAAGGGGGAAACATCATCATCATTCTGTGTTTTTATGCTAACGTTGTTTGTTTCCTTGTGCAGGTATAGGAAAAGTCATGTAGTTGATTATCATTTGAAGACCAAGCATGTGGGGAAAAATGGGCTCCCACAAGGGTAGAGCCCGACATGCTGCCCTTATACATTACAAGAGGGCTGAGAAGGGAAAATACAATCACCTTGCTCTTCTGAGCTTTATAACTTAAGGAATAATCAAAATTTTCATGCATTCATAATAGTCAGATCAAAACATGAAGTGAAAATTACAAATGGACAATAAATTTGACAACTTGTTTCAGCTGAATACTATCAATCTATTATGTTTCTCTAAAAGGTTTGGTATTATTTTCATAATATTGTTTTGTTGTTTTAAGTCTGTTCACTTTAAATGTTGTTTCATTTTTCTATTTTGGAGTGGCAGTGTTTTATCTCTTAACAATGATAGTGAACAGGCATACATATGCCTCATCAATAGAATATTGATCGATAAAGTAAGCATGTGCAGAGTTTCGAGTTTTATTTGAATGGATGGGGACAAGTATCAAGTAATCCATTGTAACTGTAATGCATAAGGGTAAAAGTAGCATTAAGTAAATTTTATGCATCACTATCTTTGAAGGGGGAACAGTCAAAATACATTGTTTTGGAGACTCGTTCTAACTTTCACTTGTTCTATCATTCAAAGTATTTTTTCAAAGAATAATTGAAAATTATCAGGTGGACAAGCATAGATAGATTACACAAGGATTGCAATGTGAAGAGTTTGTTTCTAGAATAAGCAAAGAATGAAAAGCATGAGTGAGTTTCACAGATGCAAGTTGAAATAATATTAAATGACTTGTGAATCAAGGATTCCTACACGAAGATGGCTACTAGGTAAAGGAATGTGCTACATATGCTATTTTGAAAATACAGAGTTTTGAAGGTATAGGTTCTTTTTCGTTTCAGTTATCTTATGAGTTTTGATCCTATGAACAACAAATGCCTTCATAATCCAGCTAGGGTTATGTTATTTCTTCTCATATGATAGCAAAAAGCTGTAATCTACAAGACCAAGCTAGGATTTTCCATATCACTCAAGGGGAAAGAAATAAGTCATAAAGGAAGTAAGCTGGAAATTAAATAGAGGAAAATTCATATGTTTTCATTTTCAAAAAATGGAGGGTAAATAGCCTAAATGCAGAAATGTAGTCTATACAGAAATTTCAAATACCCATATGAATTTTTATCTCAGAAATGTGGTCTTCTTCAGGATGCATCAGAGTGAACATTTCTTCAAAATAACAAATACCCACATTCAGATTGCTTATTAAATACAGATTTATTATGTTTTTAGAATACCCATATGGGCATTTTTATTAAAATGTAGTTGTGCTTCAAATAGAGGATACCCATTTGAGTATGTAGAATACAAATGAAGATTTGCATGGTTTTTTACTATTTTCAAGAGTGCCCACCTTGCATTTTTTAACAAATGCAAAAGTGGGAGGATTATTTCAATTTTTATAAATACCCAGATACAGATCTTTATTCAAAATGCAGTTTTGCCATGTTTTTCAGAATACCCACATGGGGGTTTTGAAATTAAATATAGATAGTTCATTTTCAAGAACACCCACATTGGGTTTTTTACAACAAAATGCAAAATGCCCGAGATGCATCATGGGTCGAGCCCAGCATGGAGTTTCAGTTCTATTTTTAGAAAATGATGAGGGCTATTTCGAATTTTACTTCATAAAGGATCAAAATCTGAACACAGAGAATCAGGAAAACAATGATTATAATGCAAGTTCTTTTTAAAAAGAAGTCATCATCAAGAAATGTAGTGGCGCGGCCTAGGTAGTGGCATGCATTTTATGTATTTAAGACAGCAGTCATCCTTTGCATAAAACCTTCATAAGCTTTAGTTTGATGAAGAGAACAACATAAAAATGTTAGAGGAGGAGTGGCTTACTTTGTAATGCCTATAGAAGAGTAGAGAAGCCGTGGCCAAGCTCATTAGAGCTCACAATGCAAGGGGTTGAGCTCTCCCATGGCGGCCAATAAGACAAGCACAAAGAATAAATGAACATAGGAAAATCAGAAATGGAGAAGAGAGGTCATGGCCTTATGGCCTGTCTTTTTCTTTCAAAACAATGGGAAAAGTCATCAAAATACTAAGAAGTCAACTCACCATAGTTGCAGAAGAAGGAATCAACCAGATTAGAGGACAAATTCGAAGTTATCAAGGTTTTCCAAGCCCCAGATTGAGCTTCTTCATGGCGGCGCTACCATTTCCAGGCAGAGTTCATTCTTCAAAGCAAAAGTGCAAAATGAGATGTTTTAGGGTTCGCTTTTGGTTTTGTTCTACCCTAATTCGAATTAGGGATTTGAATTTGTTTTTAGAAGAATGTCATTTTAATGCAAAGGTCTTAGGGGTCGAATTTCTATGCCTAGGTTGAGCCTTGTGGAGTTTGCTCAGGTTTTCAAAGACCTTAGTTGTTAATAATTTTAGGGTTTATTTATAACATGAGCCTTTTGGTTTTGAGATTGATATTTGAGTTAGGCCTTGGGGGAATATTAAAGATTACTCATGCCTTAACTTAGTTTCATATTTCAGGTATTGGTATTTTTTTAAATTGATTTTTTGAAGAAATTTTTTTGAAGAAAAATCAATTAAATATGTAATAAGGATGATCATATTATTTTTATGATTTTTTCTAAGAAAAATCAAATTTGTATTTGGAGATATAAGGTATTGTTTGCAAAAGATTTTTTAATCTTTAATTGCAAAAATAGATCAAATTGAAAAAACTGCATGTATGTAAAGCAGAAGCATAAAACAATATTTTATAAGTTGTTTTATGCTTTCTTGCTATTTTTAGCAGTTGGACATTGACTTTTCCTCTTGGTCGGATTTGAGTTTTTTGTTGGAGAGATAAGGTGCTTTCTTTGCTTTAAAAGTAGTTTGTGTCTATTTTTAAAGTGTCTGACAGTATGTGCATGCAAAAAGTGAGACTTTCCACTTTTGTGTTGACTTTTTGGACAGTTTTTGGGACCTTTTCTTGGAGCTTTTTCTAGAGCTCGGATTAGGCTTTTGAGGGATATATCTTTGAAGAAAACTTAGGGTTTTCTAGTTCAGATTCTAGTTTCTTGCTCTCACACATTTTTGAGCTTGCAAACTGCTTTGTACTCAGTTTGAGATTTTGGGCATACTCCTACAATTGAATAAAAACAACATTCCTACTTATCATTTTTGGTGTCTACTTGCAATTTCAGTTTGATGTTGCATTGTAATATTTGTTTACAGAATCTTTGTTACGTCCTAAGACTATGATTTTGATGCAGAAAATTCCAAGGATACAAGTTGCATGTTGTATTTGAAATCATATCTTCATGCAAATCATTTATGTGTAATTGTTCATGAGAGGTTGTGATATTTTGTTGTTTTTTCTGAAAACTGTTTGTGAGGGAAAAAACCAGAGTCATCATTGGGTTATTATCAAGTCTTGAAAAATCATTTCAAATCATAGATTTTAATTTCAGTTATTCTCTATCCCTTTTCCCATAAAGACCTTTAGAATAGGATCATCATACGGAGAACTAGCTCACTCTGGAGATTCTCTTTTCATATAGGTTGCCCACATCTGGAAAGAGTTTCTATGTTGCAATAGATAGTTTGATTTTTTGTGAATCTGACGGGGTGCATATCTGATTGCTAACACCTCCCACCAAAAGCTAAGCTACAAGAAATTAGATAATTCCCAAAACAAAGGAAAAAAACACAGATAATCTCTACCTTCAAGAACATAAAACCACTAAAACTAGAGGAAGTAACTAGATTATGTCCATGTAAAAACATTGAAAATCCTTGAATGAGTTACTGCTTTACAACCTTTAGTTGAAATGGACGTAGTCGAGAGTGTCGCATAAAACCATGCCTTTCTATCTTTTCCAAATACCTTTGGCACTTCACAACCCAATTCTATGCCAGAAGATATTTATTGAAAAACCAAACTCATCTTTTTAAAGACATGAAAGTGTACCTTAATTTTTCTATAGCCATCATGAAGAAACAATGGAAATTAATGTGTTCTAAAGCTATTACATAAATTTTTTAGCTTCCCACACTTGGAGCTGATATGAGATGATTTTACTCGGCACCTCTGATTTTGGTTTACATTGCACTATTTTTATTTGATCAAACATGATGATCTAAGAATTATTATTATTATTATTATCATGAAAATTTAATTAAACAATGCAAAAGATAAATATTATTATTATTGAGAGTTAATTAAAAAATGAGGAAATAGTATAATTTAAAATAAAAATTGTTAATTTGGTGTGAATTCGAACAAGTTGTTAAAGTAATATAAAATATAGAAAAAGTTGATTTCGAGCACATGCATGGCTTTGAACTATTTGTGAAATGGAAATTTGTCATTTTAAGTAGATATTGCTTGATTTTTACTTTCGAAAATGAATGTCTTTTCAGATTTTTAATAATGTGGAATTTTGGGAAAAGAGGAGGGATTTGATTTTTTATTTTGGAACAAAAATTTCTATCTACAACAATTTCTATCAAAATATAGATTTTTAATTGAAGGTTGTTTTTGGAAATGGAAAAATTGTTGAAGGTTGATCAGGGTTTTGGAGAACAGGATTGGTGTTGCGATAGTGTTTTTCTCGGCACTTCTCTTTCACCTCTGAAGCATTGGATCTCAGGTTGGCATCATCTCCTCTTGTTTCATCTATTCATTGCTTGTGAACGATCTCTCATTCTCTTTTTCTCTACTGAAAACGAATACTTGTTTGCACGAATTTTATTTCCGTAGAGGAATTAGTAAATATGCATATATATATATATATTCTGTACTCATTTCATTTTTGTAAATGGTCTCTCTTTTGGTTGTTTGTATTGCAGTCTTTTACCTCTTGTCTGAAAATCTCATAGACATTCTATGTATTTTCTAAGTTGAATATTTCTTATCCCTAGCGTCTCCTTTTTCCATTACGATCTTAGATGCTTGAGAGTCATTTTCAGATCTAAGTCTTTGTCTCCATATCGACTTTGTATGGGACGTTTTCATTGTGAAATACCACTATCAAACTAATTATATCAATGACATTTCGATGAATCCTCATTTGGTAGTTGTCGTTGTGTTTTGTTATAAGTTGGAATTGTTTCTCCTTCGTATATTTGTAATCGGCAATGAAGCCTTAATCTTGAGTTTGAATTCATGTCCATATTTTTTTGTCAATGGATACACAAGCTATAGTTTTTTGAATTCACCGACCCTTCCATGGCGTGGAAATTGGCTTACACAACTCTAAAACAAACTAATGAATACCTAACTCCATTCGACTTAACGAATGGATGTGTACAACCATGTGAGCATTCAATGTGAATTCTACCCATGTTTATATGTATGATAGCAGATTTTATATTATGTGGTTGATCGCTGGTATTTTTAATTTGATATATATATTGCTTTGTCTATGTATTTTCATATGTGTTGTTTATAATATTGTTTGATATAGAACATTAGCCAGTTAGCATATAAAATCAAAAAGTTATATATATATTTGTATTTATAGACATATATTTATATGCGTATATATGCTTATATATATATATATATATATATATATATATATATATATATATATATATATATATATATATATATTATATACATAGTGGAATATAATAGTTTATTATTATTATTTTGTGGCAAATGAGTAATGAATTTATAAAGACAACTTTATAATTGTATTTACTTGTAATCACATGCATCCTTGTATATCTAGTATGTTAATTAATTTGGAGGAAAAGATATTTATTCAATTGCGAGAAGAAATTATTAGATAAGATAAAAGTAATGTATTTTTTTAAAACAATGTCTATCTTAAACTTGCATGTTCAATGTTTTGCTTTTGCACACGACGTTGAGATTATTGTTACATTGTGAAATTGATTGTATTGTGTAAGTAAGAATTGTGAGTTTGATTATTTTGTAAGTGGGAATCTTAGTGTTAAATTGCCAAATTTTCTTCTAGAGGCTTAGGAGGTTATTGTATTACTTTGTTCTCATGTTTGTCCCTTGAGATGGTTGGTTTTCCACTTGTGGTGTCTTTGTGAGGGTTTTAGTCATGCACTATGTATTCATCATTATGGTTGGTTTTATGTGTGTGGGAGGGTTCATGCCTTGTCTTATGTGAACGTTCTTGCGGTTTTGTTACATGTGCAAGTAGGCTTCCATGTATGATGTGTGAGTCTTCTAGTGCTAGAAGTGGAGTGGCTTTCAATGGATCTCAATTATCTCCAAAAGAAACAAAGGATAAATAGATAAATGATATTATAATTGATACATGATTCTATCTCACAATTTTTTTAAATGGTTATACTAACAAAGTTATTATGTTTCACTATTGGTTATTTTGATACCAAGATGGTAGTGATGGGACCATGTTATAATATAAATGATTTTTCTATATGGGATTCAACAATCTCACATATGACTTGCTACAAATAGCTTCCCCAATCCAGAAGGCCGATTCTTGGACATAGGTGATTGGAAACAAAGTTAAAATGAATTAAAAACAATGCAAAATTGAGAATATAAATGGCAGCTACTTTGAGAAGGTCGAAACATTAATATTATTTCTTGTTAGGATTTTGGTGATATCAAAGAAAGGTGCATAATCAAATACCACCATATCTGCTAGATGTTTTCAATCTAATGGTTATGATCTCTCCTTTTTCAAAAGGATTGAATATCAAACTCCATGATATAAATCAATTATCCACCATTTCAAGCTGCACAATTTCTTAGCATGCAAGTATTTTAAAGATCTTAGCACTATTTTCATTAATGGGGAAAGCTATAAATATTAAAATATTTATAATCATATAATCTTTTTCAAAAAAGGGGGAACTATTAGAGAAAAAGATTATAATAGACTCAAGCCTTTGATGCAGCCTCTTATGCAATTTCTTATATGCATATATGAATGAAATCTACTATTTGATGCTATATGTGTCTTTGTAATAGTGTGTCGTTGGTCCTAGTGTGGTCCAGTTGTTTTATATTGTTCAATTTGCCTTGTTTCAGCTTATTTTGGAAGTTAGAAAAAATGTAAAAGTATATGCTTTTGTAGTTAAGTTGGTGAGTAAATTAATTTGG
Organism: Sequoiadendron giganteum; assembly: GCA_007115665.2. Classification (NCBI taxonomy): domain Eukaryota; kingdom Viridiplantae; phylum Streptophyta; class Pinopsida; order Cupressales; family Cupressaceae; genus Sequoiadendron; species Sequoiadendron giganteum. The sequence continues at coordinate 236,442,196 of CM021110.1, read as the reverse complement.
TTATATGTTTGAAATGTAATTTATTTATTAATTTAATTAATAAATAATTTAATCTTGTTGTAGATTTATTTTATTAATTAATTAAACTAGTGGTGTTGAAATGAATTAAAAGTATGCATTTTGGAACCTTATGGATGTTTGGTTTGGAATTGAAAATAAAAGAAAGTGTTTTAAAAAGTTCAATTTAGTAAATTTTGAATTCAAAAATTAAGGGAAGATATTTGCATTTCTGTTTTGGAGAATTGATGAGGGTGGTTGTAGGATTTTTTGGAGAGAATTTCATTATTATTGAATTTTCTTCACAAGTTATGTTCATGGAGTTTTGGAGAAAATTGAAAGAGAAAGAGGAAGAAATTGTTCAATTTTGTGGGTTTTGGATAAAAGATTAAAGAATTGGTGGAGTTGAAAAGGGAATCAAGGCACCATCGAGATCTTCTCTCAACTTAAAAAAAAACAGGTTCATGTCTTTTAAATGGTTTGCTTTTGATATTTTTAAATTTTAAATATTGTGGTTGAAGATCATGTGGAAAGATTTTTTGAATTTTGTTGTTTAAATGCAAAGGAAACACAGTTGGAATTTTGTTCTCCAAATTAGCAAGAAAACCCCTCTTTAAAATAAAATGCTTCGAAGGAAATGATGCTTTTGAGTGTAAATGATTGTTTCTTATATTTATTATTCTGGTTTCTCAATTTGTTCTGTTCATGTAAACCAGTAATGTTATATATATATATATATATATATATATATACATATTTGATTTTTTTTATATGTTCCTGAAGGAGGGGTTATGCTGGCTGATTTTTTTTAAATAACCAGAAAAGGCGCATGAAATCCGTAGGGTTAAAACCCTATTTTATTTTTATTTTTTAAAAAACTTATAAATAAATTTTTTGGGTATGGGAGAGGGAGGCGATGCTAGGGGCTCAACTCCCTACTTCGCCCCCATGGGAGACGCGTGGGAAGGGAGCCGCACCCAGCACGACCTTCCCAACCCCCACCCACGCTTGTTGTGGGAACAACCACCACCACTGTTGGCGGCGTTGTTACACAGCACCTCCAACAGTGGGGACGGTTGTTCACACAGTCATTGCCCAGGTTGGGTGTGGTGCGGTGTCCGAGGATGGCGCCCTAACTTTTTTCGGCGCCCTTTTTAATAAAACAAAAAAAAGGGTTTTCAATAAAATAACATTTAATATTTTAAGTTTATTTTATTACTATTATATTGTATAATAATAAAATATGATTTTTATATTTTTATTATTATATTTTATAATAATAATAAAAATAGGTTTAATATTAATATTTAATTTTATTATTATATTTTATAATAGTAAAATATGTTATGTTATTATTTTATTATTAAATTATATAATTTTAAAATATATTAATATTTTAATATTGTGTAATTTCATCTCAAGTAAATTGGATAGGCATGCGTATATATTTTAACATATATATAGGTATTTAAATTATGTTTTCCCTTGCTTGGGGCTCATTTAGTCACATTGCTCAAATTATGACGTGATGATTTTAATTAAAGTATTGTTTCCTTAAAAAAAAAAAATGTATTCTTATGGGGGAGTTAGTTTGGATATTAAATAATATGTTTTCAACCAGTGGACTATTTTTAAATGATTACATTTACATGAGGAGGCAATAATTATTTTACAGTGTTGAATCTGGATTCATTTGATAATCTGGTTAATTTATCTTATTTAATTGCAAGTAGGGAAATAAAATAACTAGTATTAATTCCTCCCTTATTTGAAAGATGTATTTAATTCAGCTTATTTTAATGCGATAAATTGTTGAATGATAATAAGGAAATAGATTTAGTGAATCCAAAGCAGATTTAATTCTAGTCTTGATTCTGAACTGTTCTTGTTATCATTTGGGAAATTTGGGTCATAACATTTGTCAAGTCTTCTAGTTGGGTTTTCAAGTTGGTAGGTTGTCGTATTGTGATTGGTCAACCTTGGAATTGCCTTGGGTAGTGCGTTTAACCAGTTTGTTACCTGGTTTCTATGAACAAGGATGTTTTGTGCCTCTTGGATTAGGAGTGGACTATGTGAGTTGTGCCTCCTCGTAAGGAGTGGCTTGTTATCTTTGTACCTCTAGTGTTTGGAGAGGGTTTTGACTTATGTCACCTCCTGAGAAAGGAGTGGTCGTAATATCTTGTTTGTTTGCACTTTGGCACCCTTGGTGATTGGGTTTGTTTGGTGTGTTGTCAATTAGAAGAGTGGCTTCTGTAGGGGCCGGAGCCCAAAGAGGTAAACTAGATAACCTTCGGAGGTGGTTTAATTAAGTGATAACTAAAATAATACTTAGAAGATTAGGTGGTACTTCTCACTAATCAAGATAATTATGCCTCACTCATAGACACAAGTGCTTGTTCAAACTTGGGATGAGTGGGAAGGCCTGGAATGGCAAGGTCATCTATCTTGTCTGTACGAAAGGTATTTGATTCCGCATGAGTGAGTATGGGGGTCGGGATTCGGTAGAGGTCACCAAGATAACCCTTTGCGGGGGTTGGAGCCTATGAAGATTCCCAGAGGTAAACCCATGACGAGCTATGTGATTACACTCTGTCTAGGACAATAGTTGGTACTTGTTATTATGTGTATGGTTCTCTTAACATACCTGATCTGTTTCATATCTGGAAGCAATGTGACCATGTTTGAGTTGTACTTGAGTTGTATTTGAGTTGTACTTGTGATGTACTTGTGCGGCACATGTTTTTGGTTGTGTCACTTGGTTCAGTTATGTTTTAGCCTATGTCTAGAGGTAGATGGTCTTGGCTATGGCTCCTTGCTACTATCTCCTAGCACGGGGGGTGGGCCTTTGGGTTCCACTTGGTTGGGTGGCGTGCACCTAAATCCGTTGGGTTCTTTATTCATATTCGTACGAACAAGACTTCCAATTGGAGAGCTCGTTGGATTCAATTTCAGTTCTTGCTTTATTTCTTTTCGGTTGCTCTTGTAATTTATTACCCCTCATTTGTTATCAAGGTGGAAAGTTGTAACTGTAACCTTATTTATTGGACTTACCTCATTCGGGGAATGAGATTTGTAACCATATTGTTTAATTATGAATTAATGAAATTGAAATTTATCTCTTATGCTTGATGTAAATTATCTTAATTGGAATGTATGTGTTTATTTATTATTTAAATAATTGACATGGTTTAAATTCATGTTTTTTGTTGAGGTTCTATATAACCTTTGTCTCATAACCTTAGAGGTTGTTGGCATTAGTTAATGAACTTGCTTATTAATTGCACTTTAAAAAAAAAAAAATTAGTCTGTTTAAGTAGTTATTTGCAACTTCCTCTAGGGTTGCGTGGCGGGGCGTTACAACTCGTTCTGCATACAGTGCATTTAATTTTAGAAATAGTTTTAAAATTATGGGTTTTAGCATAGTTGATCGAGATTTGGTTGCATTTAGTTGGGGTTTCAACGTAGTTGGTCAAGGTTTTTTTGCATTTGATTAATAGATTAGTTTGTTTGTTGTGTAGGGATTTGGTTTTATTCAGTCATTACTATATGTATTGGTCTCTATTTACTATTTACTATTTTTTTGATAACCTTTGATTATAATCTACCTACATTTGACCCTTAAACACTCAATTAATTATTCTACTAGGGTTTGGTATCTGTTTTGCAGACATTCTATTTTTTTTTGTGGTTTGGTGTAATTGATTGGGGTTTCAACATAATCGATCAATATTTCAACACAATTAATTGGGGATTTGATGCAACTAACAAGTATGTGGTTTGGGTGAATTTTAGTTTTCTTAACTATTCTATATGTTTCAACAAATTTGATTTTGTATTCAACACATTTGATCCAATATTTGACACATAGATTCATGATTATTCACAATTGATCTATATTTTTGAGAATTGTTTCTTTCCTGACCATTTTATGTGGATATTTGTTATTGACTTGATTTTTGCAACTTGGCTATCATTGGCAAAAGATTAAAAATATTGAAACTACTAGTATATCTAGTGTAGGTTTTATTGCTTTAATTTTTAGATTAGATCACATTTCAATTTCTTAAAAGAAAGAACTTTTATTGTCATGTTTTGTGGAATCATTGATGTGTATGCTCTCCCCTTGCGCCCAGTGTAGGCCTAGGATCAAAACACCCTTTAATCCACAATTTTGTACTTTTTATCCAAGGAGCGCTAGTTGTGTATGCTCTCCACTTGTGCCTCATATGAGCCTAAGAATAAGAAATTCTAGCATTTTCTCTTCTTAATTTATTAGGAGGCTTTCTTGGGGATTCCATCACCCCAAGGGTGACCTCAACTATTTTTTTAGATGGGGTATACAAAGTGTAGCAAGCGTCATTTGAGCGAAGCTGCAAGACCCTCAGTCCATCAAGACTTGTTAGGTGAGGAGAAAAGGGGAGACCACCCAATCTTGGGAACTATAAGATGGGCTCACTATTCACAAAAACCACTAAAATTTTTACTTTTAGAGGCCAAAGACCATCAACCATTGATCTAGTGTTGTATAAGGTATAGTATCATGCCTGAAATCACCCAATATGCACCATCCTAAGGAGAGATAGGGATTATTTAGAGGTGTAAAAATCCTTCAAGAGAAGGGGAAAGGTGAGCACTTATGCCACTGGAACCCCATCTATTCCCTCTTGAGAGTGGAAAGCACATGTGTAATCCTATGGTATTTTATCATTTGGGCCTACGTTAGCGAGACACTCCTTGATTGAACACTACATATTGTTATTGTGTTCGGCATGTCTTTATTGTGCAAGACCAATGAAATTATTTTTCCTTATACCCTATAATATCAACAACCATTGTGTCTTACTATTTTTTTGTTTTCTTCCCAAATTACCTTGAAAACGATAAAAAAGAGCTAAATTTCTTGATAATTTCATAGAACAATGCAACTGGTTCTCAAAAATTTGCAACTAATTATCCTTCACCATAATTGATTATCCTTCAACATAACTGATTTTACACACCAATTCTAGAAAACTTAGTTTTTACCCATATCATTTCAATTGATCCTTCTTGTGTCGCAATTGATTTTGTAAATGTTACATTGATCCTATATTTAGCTCAAAAGAATTACAAACTTTAATCATGACCTAAACAATTTCATACAGAATGTCACAACTAAAGCTATGTTTGCACATTTGTTGCATCATATACCACAATTGATATGTAACTCAACACAATCGATTATAATTTTCATTTACTTGAGTATTATCTTGAGATCCTAAACATTTACAACCAAACCTGTAAATAGACAAAACTAAGACATGCTAGCATACCATATTCATTTTTCATCCACTATCATACATACATTTCATATCACCATCATATCTATAGAAGTAATTTAGACTTGTACCAAAATTAGTCATCCATCCATAATTAACAATTTATCATCTACCAAAGTTGATTCATAAGTTGTCTAGATCTTACACCCTTTTATCTCTAATTTGTCCTTTTTCTTAGAATTTGTCCTTCTCCAATTAAAATGGTCAAGTTAGCCTATTAGTGGGATAGATTAGCTTAGAAGCTTGGCTACTTCTAATTGGATATATTCCACCCCCTTATCTATTGGTTTGAACTCAGTAGTCTAGTTCTATTTCAACATACAAATCAAATCATCATTATCTAAGATCTCACTATCTAAAAATATCAAACTCCTTCAGATCAAAAGGTCTCAAAATATATCGTATGCTAGTTGAAATTAGGTTTCAAATTAAGAAAAGGATGCAATCTCAACAAGATCAGGTAAACTGGTTACCACAAACACAGATCATACCCAAAACTGAGTCCCCATAGTTATTCATGGCATGGGTTTGAAAACCCATCACCACCTAGTGTTATTTCTAGATCTAACATAAGTGGGAATATTAGAGACTTAACATCCAAAGAATTAGTAGAAGCACAACAAGGCGCTAACACCATGAAACTTGTAGATTCCCTTCTCATGGAAAATATTGGCCATTTCCTATTGCTATCTCAATAAGGAGCCAAATTACCTTTCACATTTGATACCACCCTCATCCAAGACATTACTAACACCGACCCATCATAAACCTTGGGGAAACAAGTTCCAATAGCATACCAAAAAAAACTAATCGCTTCATACAACCACCTAACAACACTTTTATAGCACAACAAACCAACCCTTTCACATAATCTTCCAATAACACATCCCAATTTTGTTTTCCACCATTCCACAATCAATAATACCCACAAAAGCAACCCAAGTATCTATACCTCTCATTAACACTCAGCTTCCACCATACACATTAAAAATCACTCATCCATTATACCAAGAAAAAAAATTGCACAACAACACTATCACTTCCATCCCAATGAATAATCCACAAACACCTTCACATACATCCTACATCTCACAAGAACCTAGATTGAACATACAAACGCATACCTACATTCCTCAAAACCAAATATCCATACCACAAAACACTTCACAAAATAAAACTCACTTCCATTCCAATGATTAATCCGCAAACATATTCACATGCATCTTACACCTCACAAGCACCTACATTGAACATACACACAACTACGTACACTCCTCAAAATCAAAACACTATCCATCAAAATTACAACCTTATATCAACCTCAAATCATTATCATCTCAATTCAAAGCACCATTCCTCAAAATTAAAACATAATCCCACCTAATCAAAACATCATAACAACTCAACAACAACTCATATCATCAAACCACTTTGATACATCAAATATATCCACAAACACTTAAAATCCACACAATAACAAATAAATTCCACAATACAACTCACAAATGAAATTTACTCATGGTCAATAATTTACTCATCACATATCCAACTATAATCCCATCAACATACCCACCTTTACACATCCAAATGATTTGACTCAACAAATTCAAGACTTACAGAAACAAATCTAAAACATTCAAATAGGATCCAAAAAGAAAAGCTACACATTAGAGGACATATGTCCTTATCCCTTTGATAGAACAATGCCAATGACACAATTCCCTCATAGTTTTGAAATTCCAAAATTTGACAAATATAAGCGGAGGGGGGACCCTCAAGAACACATCAGAGAATTTTATATAGTTTTCTTATACGTTGCATACAAGTATGTATATCTTATTACATGCCTCTTTCCACAAAGCTTAGGGGAGAATCCATTAAATGGTTTTCTCATCTCCAACATGAAATTAGAACCTTTCATGAAGTGGTAGAGAAGTTCATTGCACACTTCTTGTATAATACAGAACATGAAATCTCCATGACATACTTATGTAATGCCAATAAAAAGAATGGAGAATATTTTGCCTATGTATTACAATGATGGAGAAACTTAGCTAAAAAACACTTATTTTATGTACCAGAGAAACAACGTGTCTAAATATTCATTCAAAATTTGAATCAAGATATCAAATTCCACATACAAGTTCAATGTTCCAACAATTTCAATGAGATAATAGAGAAAGGACTTGCCATCAAGAAAGCCCTCATAGCTAAAGGACTTGTAAAGATATAAAAGGAAAACAAGTACAATGTGATTTCATCTAATGACAAACCTCATGTTTGGTCCAAAAATAAAAATGTAGTCAATGATGATGTGATTGATGCCAAAATGGCCCAAAATTATCAACCTACATTAATTCTAAAAGCACCATCTAATTCTAAAACATCATCAACTGTTCAAACTAATTTACAAAGGGTTCTACCTAGAAAAAATAATACCACACGGTGGAAATATACTCCTTTGGGAGAGCATATTGAGTCGACACTTTAGAAGTTGGTCCAATCAAACTTAATCATGCTTCCATAAATCAAAATTATGAAACTCATATCAAACCCCCATGGTAGAAAGACGTATTTTTGTGAGTATCACAAATTAAAAGGGCATACAACTCATGATTATTTCAAACTAAAAAATCTCATTCATGACCTCATTAATAAGGGAGAAATCATTGTTGAGAATCAACCAAACACATCCAATAATGAGCATGTGATTTTCAAGGATCCGATACATAACCATGGTAAGGGAAATTCCTTCAATCAAGTTAATACCTCTAACAATTAGACCAATTAAAATGATGTTAACTATAAGTATACTATAAAATGAATTCACTAAACTAACAGTCAAGTGTCCACAATCACCATAAAAAATAAAAAATCTAGAATGTGTTGTCACAACTTGTAAAGAAAAAGTCGCCCTTCAAGGGGCTACATCCAAATCCCAATCTACAACCTGGTATAATCTCTTGGACCATTTGGGTAAAACACCTACATAGATATCTATATTAGAGCTCCTACATATATCTCCCCTACACAAGGATATCCTAGATAAGGCTATTAAGGAGTCTTTGGTACCTATTGACCTAAATGTTGGACAATTTCAAGCCATGGTAGGAAATCTCACATCTACTCATCATCTCACATTCACTGATAAAGATGTTTTATTGCATGGATCTATTCATAATGATGCTCTCCACTTAGAGGTTTAAGTCCATAAACATAAGATCAAATGAGTCCTAATAGATGGTGGAGTTGGTTTAAACATTTTCACTTTAAAACTAGTAAAAATATTAGGATACTCTGAAGGAGTTGTAGATTTTAATAATAAAATAGTCATTAAATCATATGATGATCAAGAACACCCTTCTGAAGGAAAAATCACATTTCTCATATGATTTGGTCTAGAAAGAAAATTTATAGTGTGTCAACTCTTGGAACTTGATCTTTTGTATAACGTACTTCTCAGTTGTCTGGGGATACACATCATGTAGACCACCCATCCACCTTCCACCATTGTATAAAATTTCCTCACAATGAAACTAAGGTAACTATCTCAAAATATCTAACCCCTTTCATTATTACAGTAACTTGAAAGGAAAAATAGAAATCCAGGTTTCGAACAATGGTGAGGCCTCATCCTCTTCATCCTACATTGATCTCAATACATTAACCAAATCATCCACCCAATCCACCATTATTCTTGAGCTCAAGTTTCAAGTAAAAGACACAGGGTGTGGTGAATATAACATGATAAAACCCTTTTACATTGGAAAAATTCCATCATCACCAAGATCCTATGGTAAACCACATACAATGCAAGAATTTTCTAGAATTATCATAAAATGCAATCCAACCACATTTTTAAAATGGGGTGAACTTCATAAAAAGGCCATCAAAGAGGACACATATAAATGGATTTACAAGGATGAAGAAGGTTTTTTCATACTCCCTATTGAGAAATACACTAAATTATTTCAAATAATGGAACAAATGGGATATGATGGTCATAGTGGTCTAGGTCTATAAAAATAAGAAATTGTGGAATCCATTTTAGTAACAAAGAAATCACATTCTCAAGCACTTGGATTTGGAAAACATCCAAATCAATTATAGAGGTAGCTAAATCTTTCACTCATGTGTTCGTTGAGATTTGATTCAAGAGACATATATCAGTTAGATAAAGCTTTTGAGGTATCAGATGAATGAATTTACAGTTTCAGTCCCCAACATGTCTTCTCCAGTCTTGACCAGGCTTTCCAATGCAATCGTTAACAAGATCATCAAAGTTGACAGTCATCTGATATTGAAGATGAAGTTGAGTGATAAATTCAAAGGAAAAATGAAGATTTCAAGAAGATTCTAAGTCTGAAAACATGACTGTGTCCTCTGATATCGGGTTTATCCTTATAGAGGTAGCTAAATCTTTTCATGTGGTTGAGACTTTTAATAAGGGTACTTCTGATGAATCCTTTGGGAGTATCACTAATCTATTCTATGATTATAATGTTAACACCTTATCTTCCATATCCTTCAACCTCACACCATCTAACACCAATATTTCATTATTTTAGTCCCAATTTATCGATTGGGACTAATGAGGATATCTAATTATAGTTATATTCCAAAAGGATGAAGTTATCACTAAGTTTATGGGACTACAAGATGGAATACCACTTGGGGATCATAAAGTTGGTTTTGATATAGACCTTGAAAAAATGGCATACTTTGGTGGAAATGCCAAACCTTCTAATCCCAAAAATATAAAAATTATAAAAAGGTCCCCTGGCGAAAACTGTAATGTGGCACTCTTAGACCACAAAAAATTAAAAACAAAGGACACATCCAAAGGTGAAAACCTTTCTAAGGAACCTAAGGATGGAAGGATTGAAATTATCCCCATGTTCAGAGAGATCCCTAGTGTATTTAGAGAAGTCTAAGGAAGTAAATATTGGCACAAAAAAGAATCTTACGATTTCTTTTTTTATAGCATCACTATCAAAAAAGAAAAGGCTAAATTCATGATATTCTTCCAAGAAAGACAAGTGAAATTTGCATGGTAATATGCAAATATGCCAAGATTGGATCCTAATCTAGTTCATCATCTAACAATAATCCTAGGGGAAAATCCTATCAAAATAAAGATTCACAAAATGCATCCCAAGGTCGCATTGTTAGTTAAAGAAGAGATACAAAAATTATTGCACGTAGGCTTCATCAAACCAATTGATTATCTTGAGTGGATATCTAATCTTGTACCTATTACCAAGCCAATTAAGAATCCGTATATACGCAGATTTCAAAGACCTAAACAAAGCTTGTCTAAAAGATTGTTTTCCTTTGTCTAACATAAACATGATTGTAGACTTGACATTAGGGTATGGGATGCTATCATTAATGGATGGATTTTCAGGGTATGTCATGCCCATAATTTTTCGCTAGAAAAACCCTATAATTTTTTTATTTATTTATCAAAGAAAGCAAACATAGGTATCAACACCAACAATTAACAACCACAGGGTGATCCCACAATAGTGGTTTACAATTTTTTGCCAAATTGGACACTGAAATTATTATTTTTAACTAAATCTTCACATTCGAGCACCTATAGCGGCTAAACCGTGAGGAATTTGAAGATGATGCAAACTAGAGTCTCATCACATTTTGTATTTAGATTCTAAAATAAAAAAATTCAAAATTTTTGGAATAATATTGCACTTCTTTTTCCATCTCCCATGAAAACTGGTTTTATTCAAAAAACAACATTTTTAAAAAGTGACGCTCACCATATACAACATAATTTTTTTTGTATGAAGGATAAAATTCTATTTATTTTTAATTTAGATTTGTAACTACGATATCTAGCACTTTCATTTGGTCTCATAGTTTTTTATTGAATATTTTTTCCTTAATAGAGTTTCGAAGTCAAACCAATTGCAATTTAGACATAGGCAGACTATATATAACATAACTTTTTCTATATATATCAAAATTCAATTTTATATTTTTTAATGGATCAAGGACAGCAATACCCAGCACGAACATAATTTAAAAAAAAAAAAACTGATAATTTGTTATTTTTCCACATGTGCAAAACAAAGAGCTTGATTTTCGGTGAAAAACCTATGTTTAATAAAACTAAAAAAACACATACATAATAAAACCAAAGGATATTAAAATTATATTCGTGGGATAGATCATTTTGAGGAATACCATAATAATTTGAAATAAATTTTAAATGAATTCATTTCATCCCCCAAAAAGTAAATCAAAAGTTTTTTTTAATCAGTATTTCGATAGGTGTAAAGGAGACTCATTTATAAGTACGGTTTAAAACTAGCGAGGTTCTATCCAAGGGGGTTTGATCTAAGGTGGTTTGATCAAACCCTCTTCAATTGGAATCCTTAAAATGGAACTTTTAAAAGCTTAAATCATTATATTTTTTTAAAATATGTGATTTCCACAAAAATCAGTTCTTCTCAGAAATTGTAAACCAGCTTTGTGGGATCACCCCACACACTTGATGTGATTGACTATCATGTTCGACATTAATTTTATTAGTAACATCAAGCTTATAGGATTTGTTAAATTGTTATCACTCAAGGCATGAACTCAATCATCATCTATTTTCCTAATTACATCTCTCTCTTGCAGCGTTCAGTTTTTCCTCAAGTAGACTTGGGGATAGTATTATTTTATCAATACCTATACACCCCCCAAGCATTTTTGCAAAAGAATGATCTCATGATTGGAATTGACTAAACCACAACAAGAACCTCATTTCTTAAGCATTAACAATATTTTATTATCTCATTAGCGTAAGAACAATATTGAAACACTACTCAACCACCTTAGGAAGTATATATATAGGCATTACTAATACTAGCATCGAAATTGCCTAATACTAATAATATTATCAGATCATCATTGGAGCATTAATAATGATAACCTCTTTATTTAGTCATGATTTCAACAATCATTTCCAAAAGATAATGGGAATATATATATATTCCAATTTATCCTTCAGACAACACTTAATATTATTATTTAAATAACTTTTAATCCTCCATAATAATGTTATTATTTAAATTCCAAAATAAACAATAATAAATATAATGTCGTGTCCTGGATGGCTCAAACATTCATGCATGATACATTTATTTATTTATTTTTGTTCATCAAATAGTTTGGCAATGTAATGCCCTAAATTTACACTAAGACAAAACACTACTATTTTTTTTTCGAAACCATCAATGAGTGCGTAACTATTAGGGATCAGCATGATAGTGTCAACACTATTATCATTAACCAATTAGATGATAATATTATTTTGAAATTAAAAAAGATGTTATTAGTTCCCATGAAGTGGAATATCTTGATGGAGACAATGTTATGATCATTACAACTATTGTAATACGAAACCTTATCTAGATTTAATATAAATATTATTAGAACTATACATAAATAAAATAATTATCTCTTCTGTATGAAACACAAACTTACTTGTTCTCCCTACACTCCTTGAGCCCCACGACCTAAGTTGATGAAGTCAACATTATCAACAATACTTGAAGTTCAAATGTGAGAGTGGGAAGAATATTTGCATATTATTAACAAATTTTTGTGTCTAATTATTTATTCAAATTTAAAATTAATTTAATTACTTACTTATACTTAACAAGATAAATAAATACATAATCGATAACATATTTATATATATTATTTTATTCTTATATAATATAAATTTAATTACTCACAAAATAAATAACAAAAATAACATATTTATCTTTATGAATTCACCTTTTTATTCTTCTAAGAAATAGATTTAAGAAAGAATTTTTAAGAATTAAATTTATATTATTTCCTTTTACTTCCAAGTTATTATTTTTCCCTTAAAGAAAAAAAAAAGAAAGAGAATCGAATAAGGAGGAAATGAACTCTCTCAATCCAAAGTAATATCCTACTTTGTCCTTATATAAAAACTTTCTTTTAACTTAAGATATGGGGATGTATTCCCCCTTCCACTTTTACCATATAACTATTTAATTCATGAATTGTTCCTCGCAAAGATATCACTTAACACTTATCATCACAAACTTTTATTTTACTCACTAATAACGTTAGTGGTATCTCATGCTAGAAATTCATCACCATTGAGATACTATTTACCATAGCATGCATTGGCATCGATAATATGTTTACATTATTTTAAAGTTTATTACCATTCCCACGTAAGAGGTACCCATGACTCGAGTGTTTATGGGATTAAATTAAGGAAGGAAGAAATTAGGGGAGAGGAGCCGATACGTAGGCGGGGGCCCGAACGTGCGATGGGACATGCACTCGTTGGGGACCACACCTATACGTCGGTCCTCCACAATGCAACCCTAGCTTCATCCATAGATAGGCGAGATCACATCAAACATAAATTAGATATAAAATGCACACAAGTTAGCATTCATTTAAAAACTTAACAAGTACATGTTGGCAGTCAAACATGATGAAGTGTATCCAACTTGTATCTGACATATAACAAGTACCATTCCAACATGGAATTTAAACAGCCCAAACATTAAGACATGCACCCTTCCCCGTAAACTATTAAACCCAACTTTCGCACCAATGCAGGCGTCACTTTCACATTAGTCCCAACTACACAAAATAAACAAGGTGCCAAGTCAATAACTTTGAAACCCATCCGACCCATCTTTGACTGACTGGCAAAGCCATTACAAGAATGTTTCCCATCGTAGCATAACCAAACCAACACGCAAATGCATTCGCCTATCCTGTCTACCATGAGATCTACAACACGTATCAGCTTCAATCTGTCCCATCTTGCCAAGTAGGGTGCGCACGTAGTGGAGCCAAACGTAAATATCCCACCTGCATCCATTTAACACTCCTATAAGGCCGCCATTATTCAAAACAAAAACATGGAAACAATTTCAAACAATCCACCAAACCAATCAAGTCAAGAATTAAAGGTTGAAATCAATCAAATCTCCAATTCATACGAAACAGAACTCAAATTCAAAAGAGGAAAGCAATTTATTTCACCACACCAAACAACCATCAATCAAATTCAAATAATTCCCAATTCAAATAGCTGTGAAAACCAACAAGTATTTAGTTATTTTGCAATGAGCGACATAAGAAAAGGAGGAGTGACAAGAACAAAATTGAACGAGTTAACATCAAGGGGAGCCAACAGCTCAGATTCCAGTGCACCAACATCCATATTGTACTAGGTTTTTCTTTTCACACTTGTTCTTCATTACAACTATTACCAACATCCATATTGATCTTCATTACACCCATATCAGTCATAGGTTTTTGTTTATGTTTCCCTATGGTTTATATTGTAAATATTACAGTCACAGGTGTTTTTTAAGTATCGGTAGGGTTTATATTACAAATATTACAATCATAGGTTAGCATATGTGTTCCATAGGGTTTATAATGCAAATATTACAGTCATGGTTTACCATTTAAAGCTTTCCCTAGGGTTTATATTGCAAATATTACAGTCATAGTTTACCATCTTTGTTTCCACGTGGCTTTATATTGAAAATGTTACAGTCATAGTTTAGCCTTTCTGTTTCAGTAGGGTTTATATTGCAAATATTACACTCATAGTTTAACATTTATGTTTGATAGGTTCTGAATTATCATTCACTCTACTTTTCATGTGTCTCAATGGTTCTACATTATCATTCTCTTTGCTTATCGTAGTCTCATAGGTTCTGCATTATCATTTATATGTTAAATATTGGTCATGGTTTACCATTTTTGTTTCAATGGTCCCACATTATCATTCACTCTGCTTATCTTATTCTCATAGGTTTTTCATTATCATTCACTCTAGCTATATTATTCTCATAGGTTTTGCATTATCATTGACTTTGCTTAGCATAATCTCACAGGTTATGCATTATCATTCACTCTAGTTATCTTATTCTCATAGCTTCTACATTGTCATTCACTCAGGATGTCTTATGCTCATATCTTCTGAATTATTAGTCTCTAAAGTTTCTAATCCTAGAAGACTTTCTTTTCATCATTTTCATATATTTTTGCTTCATCAATCGACAAATATTTATGCATGTCAATGAGTTTGTCATAGACAATATATGTGAGCTTTGTTAAACTCTTATTGTTTTTCATTCGTAAGCTTTCTATTGCTCAAACATGAGTGTGGTTTTCACTTTGATGTGCATGAGAATGTTAATGTTGTAAATGCTTAAGAGATATGAGATGTTCTTAAACTCTAACTCCCTTGCATAATTTTTAATTTTGTGCTTCTTACTCCTCTACTTACTTATGTCGCTCACTCCAAAATAGATAACACAAACAAACTCCTATTACAAAAGATAATCTCAATTGAAATGCAAGAAACTAAAAAGATAACACATACACAAACTAAATAATATTTTTTTCAAGCATCACTCTCTTCATACATATAAAGATAACTGTTAAAGCATTTGTGTTTCATAGTTTACCATTTATCTTTCCTAGGTTTTGCATTATCATTTACTTTGGTTATCATATTCTCATATGTTTTGCATCACAAACTAATTATTCTTTTGTTCAAGCATCACTCTCTTCATACATATAAAGATAATTGTTAAAGCATTTGTGTTTCATAGTTTACCATTTATCTTTCCTAGGTTCTGCATTATCATTTACTCTGGTTATCATATTCTCATATGTTCTGCATCACAAACTAATTATTCTTTTGTTCAAGTATCACAACACTCTCTTCATACATATAAAGATAATTGTTCAATCATTTGTATTTCATAGTTTACCATTTATGTTTCATAAGTTATGCATTATCATTGACTCTGCTTATCATATTCTCATATGTTCTACATTACAAACTAATTATTCTTTTGTTCAAGTATCACAACACTCTCTTCATACATATAAAGATAATTGTTCAATCATTTGTTTTTCATAGTTTACCATTTATGTTTCATAGGTTATGCATTATCATTGACTTTGCTTATCATATTCTCATATGTTATGCATTACAAAGTGATTGTTTATCTGTTCAAGCATCACTGATTTGATTCTAATTATTCTATGTAGATGGCCAAGGGCAATGCAGTGGTGTCCCGTATTGGGAACAAAAAAAATAAAAGAGCCACAATAAGGTTGCCTGTCGAGAAATGAGGATGCAGATTCCCCCTAAAATAGATCATGTTGCACAAGTAGATGAGGTTTCTACTCCTCAAATACTGCAAATTGAGGTTACTACACCTCAAATACCACAGAAGGTAAAACAAATACAGAAGTTGTGGTCTAAGGATGACATGAAAAGGGCACTCTATGATGTTGAAGAGAATGACATGTCGATAAGGGGGGCTTCCAAAAAGTGGTCAATCCCAACAGCCACACTGTCCAAATGGCTAGGGGGTCTAACAACAACTTCCAAGAAAGGTCCACCAACAATCCTCACAGAAGAGGAAGAAAATCGCATTATGGAATGGTGGGAGCAAATGGTTGATATTGTTCATGGTCTTGAGATAGTCAATCTTAAGTCTAAGGTTGCTCAAATATGTCAAAATAGGCCAAACCCTTTCACCAATGGCTTCCCAGGGAAGTCCTGGTGGATAGGCTTCAAGCACAGACATCCTCAACTCGCATTACAAACTGTTGAAGGCCTAGAAAAAGATAGGGCATTCAATCTTAGACCTAATGTTGTAGATGCATTCTAAAAAACATTATCTGCAACATACAAAGCCATGCCATATGGTCCTGATCACATATGGAATTGTGATGAAACTGGCATCCAAGCAGGAAAAAATGGGTCCATGAAGGTGCTCGCAAGAAAAGGTAGCAGGAATGTCTCTTACATTATCCCAAAGAGTCGTGAATGGATAACCATTCTATGTTGTGTCAATGCTATCGGGCAGAGCATTCCAGGATTCTACTTGTTCAAGGGGAGTGTGAACATAGATAATTACATCATAGATTGTGAACCAAGTGCTTGCATGGCAGCCCAGCCACATGCATGGATGACCAAATGATTGTTCATAGATTAGTTGACCCATTTCAAAACCTTGATTTCAGATGGTGTCTTGCCCACGAACAGGGTCTTGCTGATCTTTGACGGCTATGGAAGCCACATAGCACTCGAAACCATCCAGGAAGCAAGAGATATCGGTATAGATTTGTTAACATTTCCATCACACACATCACATAAGCTACAGCCGTTGGATGTGGGTGTGTTTGCACCTTTCAAAGCTTACTTCAAATCAGAACGTGCAGAATTTTTGTCAAGGTTTCCAAACATTGAAGTGAGGAGGAGAGAACTTGCAATGTTAGGCAGCAAAGCAATGAAAAGAGCTTTGACAGTTGACAACATCAATGCTGGGTTTAAAAGGATTGGTATATGGCCGTTGAATCATGATGCACTTGTCAATGACATGCATCCCAGTGAGACATTTGTGGTCAATGAGGATGCTGATGTAGTTGAAAACATTCTCAGCCTTTCTAGACTTGGTGTGTCAAGTGATGATGTCACAGTATTGTAGTCCACTCTTCCAAATGGACACATGCAGCCTGCAACAGAAACACAACACTCACCTCATACATGTCCTGCTGAATCAGTTGCACAAGTGGTGGTTAATGAACACACCCCCCCCATGGTGGACAGGGTCGTTGATCAATTCAACAAAATTTTAGATCTTCCATCACAACAAAGCCAACCATCCTGGTTGGTTGAGGGAGCAATGAACTTGGGCATTGATTTGGAAGTCCAAGAACAACAGGATACCTATACTTTTCCATCACCACCACCACAAATTGACCTTTCTCAAGTTGTCCATTACTATGCTCCTTCTTGCAATTCAGATTTACTAGCCAATGAAGATGTACCACAGGGCTCACAGGTATTCGAGGAGGTCATTGGCACACAGTCAGATGGGACACAAGAAACACAAACAATTCCACACATCAGCAAGTTCCTCAAGTTGCCTATGCACACTATCTGTCAAATGAAATCCAAAGCAGGTGCAATTCGGATCAGTAGACAGTCTCAATTGTTGACAACAGATGACTGCATGAGGCTGTTAATGGAGCAAGAGCAAAGGAAGGAAGAGGTGGAGGAGATAAAAGCAAGAAAGAGACAATAGAATGCAGAGAAAAGGGAAGCAAGAATTGTGGCAGCGGAGTTGAAGGAGAATGCCAGAATTGAGAAGGAGATACTGTGAAAAGAAAAAGAGCAGCAAAAATTACAACAAAAAAAGGATAGAGATGCGAAAAAGGAGCAAGAGAGGCTTCACAAGG
Organism: Sequoiadendron giganteum; assembly: GCA_007115665.2. Classification (NCBI taxonomy): domain Eukaryota; kingdom Viridiplantae; phylum Streptophyta; class Pinopsida; order Cupressales; family Cupressaceae; genus Sequoiadendron; species Sequoiadendron giganteum. The sequence continues at coordinate 236,423,591 of CM021110.1, read as the reverse complement.
AACAAGACCGAAAGGAAAAAGAGATTGAGGAGGCACAGAGGGCTTTACAAAGAGAGAGGCGGTTAAGGAACACTTCTAATCCGTTGTCTCAAACTAATGGAGTGTTCCATGATATTCTCAACATTAATATCCCTCAGTTCTCCACAACAATGAATTATTCCAGCCTCTCCCAATCTGACTTCAGGGGCAGTCAATATCCATATCAATTTGGCACTCTGGATGTACAAATGTCTTCACCACCACCCCCAACACATGTCACTTGCACCCAATTTACCACTCCAAGTCCCACTCATGTATTTAGCAATCCCCGTCGACTGGAAGGGGACAAGAACATGGCAATTGGCACCCCAACTAGCCAAGATCCATTTCACAACAGCAGCAGCTAGATTACAAATGCTAGTTTCATAGACTTTAGAAGTATTGATATTTACGAATGCACCAAAATTGTGGATAGTTGTAATTTTTCAATAAGTACAGATTGATCGTTATTATTTTGTTTTGTGAAGTAATCTGATCAGATTTGAAAAAGTGTTGTATGTAATTTTCAATGTGTTATTGTTTTGATTTGCAATGTATGCTTCTTCGTTGACATTTTTAAATATATGAGAATTACAAATGCATCGATTTTGTTTTGATTTGCAATATATTATGATCATATTGTACTGTGTGTTTTATGTCATTTGCAATGTGTCACTGTTCTCATTTCAAATGTTTGCTTCTTCATTGAAATTTTGTCATTTTCTATTCCTTTTTCCAAATATTTTGCCACATGGAAGGTCCAACTTTGTCCACACGTGGAAAAAAATGGAAAAAATACTCATCGACCGATACAAATGCACCTCGGGTGCCACTACCTGTGTGGCTCAACGTCGAAAGGTGACAGCCTTGCCACGTCAACTCCTCCCAGTCCACCACCCTAACAATCCACTACTGAGCATTTATCACTCGCCGCCACTTCCTATTCCTATCGACTGTCCGAATTAAATGTTGTCACCTCTCCTAAGCTCCACGTCGCCCCGCAGTTTTATTCCAACCAACCTATACATATACATATCCATATACATAGACATATATGCATATACATATGCATGTTTTTATGCATATGTATATGCATACATATATATACATATCCATATACATAGACATATATGTATATGCATATACATATCTATATACATATGTATATGCATATACATATCTATATACATATGTATATGCATATACATATACATATGCATGTATATGCATATACATATCTACATACACATACATATACATATACGTATGTATATACATATCTATATACATATACATATGTATATGTATGTATATGTATAAACATATATATACATATTTTCTGAGCCAACCTGCATTGAATGCTCCCTAGTGCCTTGCTCTTCTCGTCATGTTTTCAGCCTTCCATTTTAGCAAGTAAACATTCCATCTTCACTTGCCCGTCGGTTCCTGCTCGTTTCGTCATCTGCAACCTTCGCCGTCTCACCACAACTTGCAATGCTCAGATACCATATTGTGTTTGGGTAGAAGCCGATACGGAGATGGGTAGACGCTAGTTACCGAACGTCACCAGCAGCTCCACTTCCGCCATGCAATCAATGAACGGGTTCCTCGCCACCATGAAAGGGTTCCATATACATATACATGCATACATGTACATATGTATATACATACGCATATGTATATAGATATGTATATGTATATGCATACATGTACATATCTATATACATATACATATGTATATGTATGCACATGTATACACATATACATATACATACCAATATACATACACATACACATACACATACACATACATATACATATATATACCAATATACATACACATACACATACACATATACATATTCATATACAATCAAGTTGTGCAACTATTCTATCTTTTTCAGGTGCCATTGATGAATTTGGGGGTGTTAAATTTTTCATAGGTGATGGCAACCTATGCTACATGGGTCCACAACTCCATTTGAATTGTGAAGTGTTGCATAGGTAACCATGAAAAGCCTTCACAAAACCAAGTCCCCTAAGTCATTCAAATACAAAGCTATGGTAATCTATGTGAAGTGCTACATAGGCCACACATGTATATACATAAAACATAGACTTACAAATATACATATGTTTATGCTTCATCAATTCAATCAACTAAGCAATAGAGACATGTTTTAGGGAGACTTGATTTTGTGAACTCTCGTTTGATGGCAACCTCTGCTACACGGGTCCACAAATCCATTCGAATTGTGAAGTGTTGCATAGGGAACCATGACAATCCTTCACAAAACCAAGTCCCCTAAGTCATTCAAATACAAAGCTATGGTAATCTATGTGAAGTGCTACATAGGCCACACATGTATATACATAAAACATAGACATACAAATATACATATAGGTTTTGCTTCATCAATTCAATCAACTAAGCAATAGAGATATGTTTTAGGGAGACTTGATTTTATGAACGCTCGTTTGATGGCAACCTATGTTGCACAGGTCCACAACTCCATTCAAATTGTGAAGTGTTGCATAGGGAGCCATGAAAAGCCTTCACAAAACCAAGTCCCCTAAGTCATTAAAATACAAAGCTATGGTAATCTATGTGAAGTGCTACATAGGCAAGCATGAAAGGCCTTGGGAAAACCAGGGCCCCTAAATACATGTTATAAGAAAGCTTTAATATTGATCTATGGTAATACATGTGAATACTTGAAGGTTTTCATGGCTATTTGAATTGGGAATTATTTGAATCTGATTGATGGTTGTTTAGTGTGGTGAAATAAATTTATGTCCTCTTTTGAATTTGAGTTCTGTTTCATATGAATTGGAGATTTGATTGATTTCAGCCTTTAATTCTTGAATTGATTGGTTTGGTGGATTGTTTGAAATTGTTTCCATGTTTTTGTTTTGAATAATGGCGGCCTTACAGGAGTGTTAAATGGATGTCGGTGGGATATTTGTGTTTGGCTCCAATACATACATATACACTACTTGGCAAGATGGGACACATTAAAGCTGATACATGTTGTATATCTCATGGTAGACGGGACAGGCGAATACATTTGCATGTTGGTTTGGTTATACTACGATGGGAAACATTCTTGTAATGCGTTCACTAGTCGATCAAAGATGGGTCGGATGGGTTTCAAAGTTGTTGACTTGGCACCTTGTTTAAATTAATGCTAAGTTGTGTGCATTTTATATCTGATTTATGTTTGATGTGATCAAGCCTATCTATGGATGAATTTTTTTTTATGTTGTGGAGGACCGATGTATAGGTGCACATCATATAAAGTTGTGGACACCCCCAAATTAATCAATGGCACATACAAAAGATACAATTGTTGCAGGTGAGAATTTATGAAGCATACACATAGACATAGAAATAAGTGAATTAAACACAACTATAGAGAAGTATAGGAAGGGGCAGCGAGTGATAAATATGATGCAGTGGATTGTTAGGGTGGCTGACTGAGAGAAGTAGACGTGGCAAGGTTTTCCACTTAAGACCTCTTCACATATCTATACACACACACATTTACATATAGACATACACATTCACACATACACATTTACATATAGACATAAATATAGACATACACATACACATATACATACACATACACATAAACATACACATAGACATATACATATTTACATAGATTTACATACACATACACATACACACATAGACATTGCCATCATTGTGAAGATAAAACAAGAAGTTGCTAGAGTGAAAGGTTGTAAAGTTGACAAGTGTGTGAGGCATTATGAGCATTGGATGCAGGTTGACTTGAAAAATATGCAGTATGTCGTGAAAGTAGTATATGTATATGTATATGTATATACACATATACATATACACAAATATATAGACATTCATATACATATACATATGCATAAACATAAACATATGTATATGTATATGAATATGTCTATACATATGCATATATATATATAAGTAAGATGCAAAGACCTTAAGCATATACAAGTTGGATACACTTCATCATGTTTGGTTGCCAGCATGTAATTGTTTTGTTTCAAAATAATTACAATTATGTGTGCATTTAATATCTCATATACATATACATATGTCTATGTATATGTGTATGCATATGTGTATCTATATGTCTATGTATATGTCTATGTCTATGTATTTGTCTATGTTGATGAAGCAGAACCTTAAAAAAATAGAACACCTCCATATATTTCCAAGACACAAAATTAAGGTACAATAATTGGATGACTGATATGATGGAAAATAACCTATGCAAAAGATAACACTCCCAAAATAACCAATGGCACCTGAGAAAAGATAGAAACATTTGCATTATAGATTTAATGAAGTATATGGGTTTTTTTTTTATGTTATTGGTCCACGTGCCCTGCCATGTGGACTGTGTGATTTTGGGTGCGTACGTATCGGCTCCTCTCCCCTAATACGTAAGTGGGGGCCCTAATGTGTGATGGGACATGTGCTCGTTGGGGCCCACACCTATACGCCGGTCCTCCACAACGTAAGCTTAATTTCATCCATAGATAGGCTTGATCACATCAAACATAAATCAGATATAAAATTGATGGAGCATAACCCAGAATAAATAACACCAACATATTTATCTATGGCACATAAACAACATCAATTTATTAAGTGACTGAAAAGATGAAGCAAAACCTAAAAAAAGATTAACCCACATTTTTTTTTTTGTTAATGAAATAGAGAACACAACCCAACTCAATGATAATGACCTATGATAATACGATAAGCAAAGTCAATGATAATGTAGAACCTATGAGAATACGAAAATCAAAATCAACGATAATGAAAAATCTATGAGAAAACAATAAGGAGAGTGAATGATAATGCATAACCTGTGAGATTACAATAAGTAGAGTGAATGATAATGCAAAACATATTGAAAAGAGATATGATGTAATATAAGCTAGACAATTATTTGAGTTTTGCTTCCCCTTTGACATCAAATAGTTTCTTATTTTTTGTAGTTAGGATATTCTTTTCACTATGTACCTGAGCTAGAGGATTAGTTGGTTGATTGTGATAATGAATTTTAGGTGAGAATAAGAGATTGGATGAGACTATCATTAAGACATGTTATAATGTTGAATCTAAATTGGGATACCCAAGGCATGAATAAGGATGAGTCTGATTCAATGGATAAAATATACTTCGATCATGTATAAATGATGTTCATTCTTGCTATCAATTTGAATAATAAGAATGTTAAACAAACATAGATGGGAGAACAATAGTTCCACTAAAGAGGAAAAACAGAATGGATACTAAAAGGACAACGTAGAAATAATATTATAAGGAAAAAATTATAGATAGGATCCTCTTCATAGATTTAATTTCTATCACATATGAGAATTGAGACCTATATGCTATGGGATAATATCCTTCTTTAATGAATCTCTAGTGGCCCTTATGGTTTATTGGGGCTTTGTGGTCCTATGTATGTCTAGTTGGTGTAGACATCATCTCTTTTTTCCCCCAATTTACTTCCTATGGAGAATAGTTACTAGGCTTTAGTAAGATAGTTGTCTAGATGTATTGAGACACCAATCTTTTTGGTTTTCAAGTGTTTCTCTCCTCTATTTGTTTTTCTTTGGGAGGTGGGGGATCAATTTTAAACTCCCATTTAACATTCTTTCACAAAAAATATCTATACTTTTATTTTATCTCCTATCTTTATGTGAACTCAAATACTAATATTTTTATGCATCTTGTATTGATTACTTTTAAGTTGTTATCACTCACTCTTGCTTCTTTCTATTATAATAGGTCTACTTAGCTTAGCTATGTTGAGTGCATTTTGGCTATGATTTCGGCATCATAGGATGTTAATATTATAGGCTTTTTATTGTTTCTCTCCTCTATTTGTTTTTGTTTGGGAGGTGGCTGATCAATGATAACAAAAATTTATGAGCTACATTAATTAAGCAATGCCTATTGTAAAACCATAAATCAAAAATAGAGTCATTTGACTATAAATGATAATAGTAGCTGAAAATCAAAATTCATTACAAATGAGCTGAAAGTTCAAATTACCAATTACAGTCCAGGGTTTGTATGCACCTTTATTTGTTGTTTTTAGATGATTTTTTCCCTATTGAATATTCTTATTGGCAATTTGGATCTACTCATTGTGTCCTGCCACGTGATGACACTAATGACTAATGAGATGTTGATGGTAAATTCTTATCAAATTCTTTATAAACTTGTATAGAAATATGTTCTATGAATAAGTGAAACTATTTTAAAAATCAAATCTGAACAAGCACAACATTGCAATGCTGATATAACAACAGTTTTGTAATGCTTATACCCATTATATGAGCATAAGAAAGTACCAATATAGATTCATCAATGAAGACCAAAACATTTATGATGAAGAAACTGAGAAGCTTGCATGAGCTTGAACATCCAATTTAAATGAGGAACTTGGGCAAGTTGACACTATATTCTAATAAAAATGGTACATTGACTTGCAATTCAATGGAGTTCTTGAAGTGTTCCATTGCACGTATTGCTTATGGTGGAAGTTTGGTGGAAATAGAAATGACATACACATACACATAGTCACATACACATAGACATACACATACACATAGACATAGACATGGAAATACACATACACATATACATAGAAATAGACATAAACATACACATAGTCACATACACATACACATAAACATACACATACACATACACATACACATAGACACATACACAGACATAGACATAGACATAGACATAGACATAGACATAGTCACATAGACATAGACATAGACATACATACACATACACATACACATACACATAGAGAAGACGACAACTCACTCTTCAAGAAGTGTAACTCCCAAGGAAAAGCTCACTCTAAAAAGAGAAGTGCAACTCCTAAGGAAAAGCTCAGAAAACACCGATTTATGATTACACAAACCAAACTTTTTGAAAAACTTAGAAAATTACACATAAATCACCGATTTATGATTAATCACTATTTTTTCTTGAGCAATGCTTTTATAGTTTCCACAATTTTTCAAGAACTATATGCTCCCAAGCATTCTGCAAGAAATATTCAATGATAATGCAGAACGTATGAGAATACGATAAGCAGAGTGAATGATAATGCAAAACCTATGAGAAAACGATAAGTAGAGGGAATGATAAAGCAGAACCTGTGAGATTATGGTAAGCAGAGTCAATGGTAATGCAAAACCTATGAGAATACGAGAATCAAGAGTGAATGATAATGCAGAACCTATGAGAAAATGATAAGCAGAGTGAATGATAATGCAGAACCTATGAGATTATGCTAAGCATAGTCAATGATAATATAGAACGTATGAGAATACGATAAGCAGAGTGAATGATAATGCAAAACCTATGAGAAAACGATAAGTAGAGTGAATGATAATGCAGAACTTGTGAGATTATGGTAAGAAAATTCAATGATAATGTAGAACGTATGAGAATAAGAGAAGCAGAGTGAATGATAATGCAGAACCTATGAGAAAATGATAAGCAGAGTGAATGATAATGCAGAACCTGTGAGATTGTGCTAAGAAGATTCAATGATAATGCAGAACCTATGAGAATACGATATGCAAAGTCAATGTCAATGCAAATCCTATGAGAATAGGATATCCCTAAACTATGACTATAAAATTTGCAAAATAAACCCTATCGAAACATAAATGCTAAATTATGTGTGCTATATTCTCAAAATAAACCCTACTGAAAGAGAAATGAGGTAAATATGAGCGTAATATTTGCAATATAAACCCTACAGAGCAAAACCCATATAAACAACGAACATTATTACATGTCGAAAGAAGAAAACAACCAACTGCATTAATATATTTAATATAAACAGAGCGATGCTTGAACAGAAGATTAATTTCCCTGTGATTTAGTGTGTTTATGAACACAAATAGTGCAGTGTTCATAAACACTAAACTTCAATGAAATAAATGAAATCTACAACACCAAAAAAGAAATAAAACAAAGTGAAATTGCAAACCAAACACAAATAGAAGAATAATGGCTAGCCTTAGTGAGCAAGCTCACCTGGTTCGAACACGCGACGAACCCCTTCGTTGCTTGCGCTGACCTTCATGGCGGCAAGGAACCCGTTCATGGCAGCGAGGAACCCGTTCATTGCTTGCATGGTGGATAGGAGCTTTTGGCGAGGTTCGAGAACTGGCGTCTACCCGTCTCTGTATCGACTTCTACCCAAACACAATATGGTCTCCAAGAATTGTAGGTTGTGGTGAGACAGTATCGGTTGCAGACGACGAAACGAGTAGGTACCGGCAAGCAAGTGAAGAAGGAATGTTAACTTAGAAAAATGAAAGGCTGAAAACATGGTGAGAAGAGTGAGGCACTGGGAGCATTCAATGCAGGTCGTTTCAAAATAAATGCGAGGTGGCGTGGAGCTTAGGAGAGGTGACATAATTTAATTAGGACAGTAGATAGGAATAGGAAGTGGCAGAGAGTGATAAATGCTCAGTAGTGGATTGTTAGGGTGGCGGACTGGGAGGAGTTGGTGTGGCAAGGTTGTCACCTTCGGACTCCGAGCCACACAGGTAGTGGCACCCAAGGTGCGTCTGTATCGATCGACGGGTCTTTTTTCCATTTTTTTACATGCGTGCATGGAGTTGGACCTTCCACGTGGAAAAATATTTTAAAAAAGATTTAAAATTATAATTTATTGTTTAATTGAGGTTTTTCTTTAATGGTTTTTTTTTTAAATGCTATTGGTCCATGTGGCCTGCCAATTAGACCATGTGGTTTAGGGTGCTTATGTATCGGCTCCTCTCCCCTATTATACTTGAGATTAGACTTTGGATTCTCATGTGTGGAAACTCTTGATGGCACGTCCCAGGGAATTAGAGATTGAAAGAAAAAGAAACTTACCACATGAGTTTATTAATCGCTTGGCTCCTAAGAATTATGCAGACCAAATAGTTGTATATTAGCTACCAATCTAATAGTGTGAAGCCCACATGCCATCCTCAACATGTCAACAAGTTATAGCCTGAAATGATAGGCGTAAGAGTTGTCGTCCTCAGAGAGTGGTTGAAGATTAAGATTACTGAATTTTCTGAGGTGATTTCATTTGAAAATTGATGTCACCGGTTGATTCGATGATTGCTATTAATGTTTTAGTACCAAAGGAACCACCTTACTATGTTAGTTACCTCATTTGACTGACTAGTTGTTGCAGGAATTCTCGTAAGTCACCTGGTGTTTGATGAACCATTATTGTGACCTATATAATTATACACATATTCTATACCATCACGTTACGAGTTTGAATTGAATGACTCGTACTGTCATGCTTATTTGGTTTTCCATTGCATTTATTCTCGACACAACATCTCCAGTGTACTTGCATTGATTACCCGATGTACAAGTCCTATATTGAAAGGAAACTCAGTTGATAATTATTCAACACTCAATATACACTGCCATCCACAGTGACACCTATTGTTCATGTTACAGGCCACACCAACACGAAATGGGAGCAAATTTAATGTTGCCTCTCTTAAATGGTGAAAAAGCTAATTGCTAATGTCAAGTGGAACATTAACTATTTTTTTTTGGTACACCTGACTTTGGCCAAGACTTCTCTCATGTACTGCAATAAGGTTGAAACACCACATTATCAACTTTATTTAATTTCCAACAACTATTCTCAATGGCTAGGTGTAGCCAACCAGTGAAAATATCTGCACAAAGTAAGACTCTCCTATATGACTTAAAGTAACAGATACACAACATTAATATCGATGATAAAAAGGTAAACATGTGTGGGTGTTATAATCCATACGCCTCCACAGGAGATTGATAAAACTAATGACCACCATGGATAGAGACTTAATGCATCGATTTGCTAGCCAACTTGTGTAGAGGAAGGTAAGAGTTTAATGAGGGTGTTATTGGAATCCAACAGACCTAGTGATTTTCTTGGATAGTCAATAAATGAGTAATTAACGACTCACCCAACCATCTCATTACTACCAAAATGGAGATGCATACAATATACCTTTCCCCATATTAGCGTGATACACACTTGTTGTGGTTTACTCTATCATTATTTATACTTCCTTGGCGGTAAGGATGATCTGCAACAGTGACGATCACCACTTCATTACCTCACTATTATGAAGGTCATGACCATACCTTCAGACATTGATAGATTTATGCATATTGTGTGTTCACTGCTGAGAGAAATAGTACGCCTGGTCTTGGGCCCTCATTCATGAAGAAGATGTTATGGGTAGAAGTTTTTGCAATCTTGTTTAGATCTAGTCTTGATGCCTAATCAAACAAAATCACCCACCTTTTTCTACCAAGGCTTTGTCTGAGAGGTGGGACGTGGGGTGGCGACCATTGAGAATAGGTGTAGCCCGCAACACAAGTTTCCAAGAGCAGTGAGAAAGAGGAAGGGCACATTTCTAGTTTGACTACAGAGGAATACATTTCAGGTTGGTTTCCAGGCTATACCCCTACACGATAACTACATTCTCATGCTTCCATACCTTAGATTTGCAAGGGAAATAGTGTTATTCATTCTCCTGATATTAAGATATGAATACCCGATTATTTCTTGAAGTTTTAAATTTGCATACTTTTTTTTCGGTTCAAGGTGTTTTCTTTTAATTCGAATGGGCGTTAACTTTGGATATTCTCTTGCAGACCCAAGATAGGAAAAACATAACAGGTGTGCATAGAAAAATCGTCCACATTCCATTTAGAGATAATAACAGTAGTTTTATGTCTTTGTGATTATCTTTAGTAGTCTAGGTTTGGTGGGAGGTTATAAATGAAAGGACGATTTTTATTTTTTTGACCTATCCATCACAATGCGTGCTTATCATGCCTCAAGATTTCAAACAAATAACACACAGTGAGATAATCTTGACCTCAACAGTAATTTCTTTTAAACAATAGGGTACTTTAAATTAATAGGAGAAATTAGTTTAGCTAAACTTAGTTTTATCCTTCTTCCAAAATACATACAAGAGGTTGATAACAACTTTATCCATATTCTACAATCAATTTATCCATTATATTAACAATGTCAATATTGGAAAACCTAACATTTATTACAATCATTATTGAAATAAGATATAATGAATTTTCATGCCAAGTAAATTTGCCTTGCCTTTTTCCAATCTCTTTCATGTTTAAAAAAAAACACTAGCTTTCCAACTTGCAACCAAATTTTAAAGAAATACCATGAAAGGAACACATATGATTAAGGCTTTCTCTCCACCCTCCCGTAATGGCATCATGGAGCCTCATGGGCTCTAGCCATACCCTCGAGCAAGGAGTTATTAAAGCTCCATGATGATAATGGAGTCTTTTCTCATCTTTACAAAGGATAGAACTAACATAGCACCATTTTCATACATCTAGGCTCTCTACTTCTATTTTAAACCATAATCTCTACGGTATGTGATCTTTTTACAACCAATAAACAAGGGTAAATGAAAATAGGAAGAACTTATCTCTTTTTCTTTAGGTGAAGGGATTCAACTTTCTCATCCATCTTTCCTCTCTAAGCCAAGCCATCTTGTTCACTATCTTTCCAAGAGGTATACTCCTCTCGTCTCCTCTCCTCATTCTTTCCACAACCTCCATTCAAGTTCTCCAAGAGGAGAAGTGGGTAACACCCCACTCATTCTTCTCCTTCAAAATATACATAAGTTTCAACTTGCAACTCTTGGATTGGGATGTGTGGGGTGTACTTTCCTTCATAAATGAGGGTCTTTTCCTTCTCAAATAAAATACATGCACTTGGACAACCCCTCCATCTTTCCACCCCATCCTCTCCTCAAAATTCGTCACATTCATGAATGTGAACTTTTGAGGGGTCTTTTCACACTCCAAGGACAAGTTCACATGTCAAAAATGTTCCCAACCCATAGGTATATGTCCCAGGGGTCTATTCTTGTTCAAAAACCAAAGAAATTGACTCAATATTCCCTTTTTAAAATCCACACAAGAATCCATACGAGTTTCACACTTGGATAAGGGTTCCTAAACCCTAACCCCCACGTACACCTCACATGACACAATTAAACACCCTCACAAAACAAATAAATAAATTATCCCTTTAATATCCACCCTCACACCCTAGTCTACCAACACATTAACTCTATTTCCTTCTAAGCCCAAAAAGAAATCAATTACATAACCACAAGGGGATGTCTTTCCATTTTCTTTCATTGGTTTTTCCTTCTTGTACTGGTACCCTGACTTTCCTGCACATTAGCAACAATCATACATCACATTTGTTTGCTAGTTAAATATCCCAAGATTTGACCTTACAACAATTAAACTTAACATTTCAATTGTATTCCCTAATTTGCATACATGCCTAACACATTCATGGCAATGTTAATGAAGCATTATGTCAAAATAAAATACCAGAATATTGCCACATAACCACACTATTTATCCGCCAGATCACATCTCACCATCTATTCAAGGAAACATATAACAAACTAGGGTTATATCAATCACACATGAAATGGGGTCTTACAGGGTACAACTAGATTCGTATAGCCGTAGAGGATCAACATAAAATGATTTTCACATGTCCATACGAAACTTTTTGTTGGAATGTTATGTCCTATGGCCTTAAAAATGTTGGGGCTACCTATCAATGAGAAATGACCTCAATATTTCATGATATGATGCATACCCTCATGCAGGATTATGTTGATAATCTATTAGAAAATTCACCTAGAAGAGAAGATCATCTAGATGTGCTTGCACAAATATTCAATAGGCTCAAAAAATAGAGTGTAGATTGAATCCAAAGAAATTTGTCTTCAAGGTTACTTCAAGGAAACTATTGGGATATATTGTTTCGCATGCATGCATAAAGGTTGACTCTACAAAGTAAAAGCCACAGTTGATATGCCTCCACCAATAAATCTCAAACAATTACATAGTCTATAAGGGAAATGTGGTCCATTCATCAATTTATTGCACAGTTAGCTAAAAAGTGTCATCCTTTTACAAATTTATTTCATAAAGGTGTCACTTTCAAATGGGATGGGAACTACCAACAAGATTTTTAGTAGGTTAAAGATCACCTCGCTTCTCCTCTAGCATCGATGCCACCTATTTAGGAAAAATCATTGGTGTTGTACATCTCTGCTACCATATCAACACTTGGAGCTCTCCTTGCACAACGTGAATCTTTAGGAAAAAGAGAGGGTCATATACTACATCAGTCACACTCTAGTAGGCTATGAACTTTAATCTTATTGAATATGCACGCTTTGTAGTTTTTTTTGCCTCCTAGAAGCTAAGACACTACATGCTAAACAATCAAACCAAGCTCATTACTAATATTTATCCACTTAAGTACCTATTAAACAAAGTAACACTCATAGGAAGATTAGAAAAATGGTTCATGATCCTAAGTGAATTTGATATTGAATACATAGACATAAAAGCCATCAAATGAAAAGTGATTGTTAATCAGTTAGTGAAAACCCCCACAATTGTAAATAATCGTTTGATATCAAATTATTTGTATGAAGGAGTATTCAATATAATCCCCTCTCAATTGTAGAAACTATACTTTTATGGTTCATATACTCAACACGGTTCACTAGCAGGCATACTATTCACAACACCACAAGGTGATTGTATCATGAAATCATAGTAGTTAGCATTCCATTGCACAAACAATATTTTCGAGTTTGAAGCATTGATCACTGGATTGAGAATTGAAATACAATGGAAAATTAAGGAACTATAGGTTTATGGTGATTCCCAATTGGTTAATAGATAGGTGAATCATGACTATTTGACTAAAGATGAGAAACTCCAACCCTACAAGAAGATGGTCAAAATTTTCAAGAGCTACTTCATCCAACTATCATTTGAATAGATCCTCGGGATAAATAAAATGTAGTTGATGTAATGGAAACCATTGAGTCTCCCTTGTACATGCCCCACAACACTCAACATCATGTGTTCTGAGTGGAACAACTCTTGATCCCCGCATTCAATGTCCTAAATTTTGAAGTTGAGTGCAAAATTTATGGTCCTAACTCTCCCTAGTATCAATAAATTTATAAATATCTCCATCAAAGTACCCTTCCACCTGATTTATTCTCCAACCAACAAAAACATGCATTTGATGCTCATCTTGCTTCATAATACTTAATTATACACTTTATCAAAGGATTCTCGATGGTACCTTCTTTAGGTTTCTTAACTTGACAAGGCCCAAACTTCCTTACATCAAGTGCATGATGGTATTTATAGGGCACACTTTGGTGGTCCTAATATTGCTAAGAAAAATATGAAAACTAGTTATTATTTTCCTACAATGGAACAAGATTCCCATCAATTTGCTAGAAAATTTCAAAAGTGTTAGCAATATGGAGATCTCATTCATGCACCAACACACGGACTACAAACAATCATTACACTATGCCTTTTTTCACAATAGGGACTTGACCTCGTAGGTAAAATCCACCCCATCACCCAACAGGCATAAGTTAATTATCATCGCCACAAAGTATTTTATAAATTGGATTGAAGGCATTCCCCTCACCTACATCACTAAAAAGTAAATAGTTGAATTCATGGTAAATTATATCATTTACCAATATGGTGTCCCTTCAACCATTGTCATTGACAATGGTTGACCTTTCAAAAAAAGGATGTTTGTGATATTTTCCATATGTTCTATATCCAACACCGATTCTCCACCTTGCACTACCCTCAAAATAACAATCAAGCTAAGGCTTTGAATAAAACAATATTAAAATCCTCAAAAAGATAGTCAATGAATTTGATCGTGACTAGCCTATTCATCTCAATCTTTCCTTATGGGCTTACCGAACTAGTATCTGCACACTAAAGGAGCCACTTCGTATTCACTAGTTTTTGGAGCCAAATCCATTTTACCTATCAAGTTCAAGCTTCCATCCCTGAGAGACTCTCTATAGCATACCATTATTGATGAAGAGTATAGATTTTCTTGACTGCATGACTTAGAATTGCTAGAAAAAAGGTGCCTTGATGCACTAAATCATCTACAAGCTTATCAAAATTGTCTTCATCATAGCTATAACAAGAAGGTGATATCATGTAAGTTTAAGACATGAGATCTAGTCCTCAAAGAGAGCTAAAAGAATCAACAAGAACAAGAAAAGAAAGGGAAGTTTGAGTCTAATTGGTTGGGACCCTTTGTCATTACAACAACTTTTGGATCTAGATAATACCAACTTTCTACACTTGAGGGTGAACCGCTAGATCATCCCATCAATAGTGTTCACCTAAAGAAATTATTTGCATGATTGTCAAAGTATCCTAATCCAAAAATTTATATATATATATATATATATGGAAAAAGGCAAAAGTAATGAGAAATAATTTTCCCTATGGAAAAAACCACCTCAATGCCACCTTGGGTAAGTACCATGGTGAAAAATTGTTTACAAGTGTAATGCATAGTAAGCCACTATCCATCATCTATTAGTGTCTAATCCACCTCCATCCATAATAAAATCATTGCATACACCAACCACCCTTATCATGACTTGCTAATTATCGATATCTAGTGTCATTCCATATCACCTTATGCCATAATAAAATTCACAACACCCATCCCATAATAGAAAAGTCCTATACCTAACTGGGAGAATTTCCTCATCCTAGTATTTAGATTGGATCTTTTGAGTTAGTATCAGAAGGAAAAATTTCTTGACCACCAATACACCATCACACATTATCCATAATAAAAGAAACCACTTACTGCAAACATAATAAATATAAATCATGCTCATCCACCATAGCTATCATAAATTTCCAATTCTTGGAAATGACACTCAAAGCAATAATAAAACATGTATTACCTAAAAACATCAAGCGTTCATAAAAAAATCACAAACAAAAGACTCTTGCTAAGCTAGCCTATTGCCTACCAATTAGTTGCCTAACCAACTTTAGACACTTTTATCCAACCTATCATGCCTTAACAAATGCATCCTTCCACCAATAGTAATTCTTCAATATAAGAACATATCTTTTGGCAAGAAGGTATAATGGTTGTTGATTTGTTTGGTCATTGAGTCTTTTCATTGCTTGGTTTATCATACTACCTCATTCCTATGCTACTCAAGGATATCTTCAAATGATTAGAGGATTAAGAATGAGGCACGAACATTGATTGCATGTGGTGTGTGTGTGGAATGTTCTAGTTTCATTTCTAGGGCATGTACATTCATTGTGTGTGTTAGAATGGCTTCTAGCATTAGCATACACATTTTTCATGTAAGGTCATTTAAATACCTTTCTGCACTAGGACTATCATGCTTTAAGATCATTTCTACCACATATTCCACCATAGTTCTATTATGTTTGGTATGAATGAGGGAAATCCTTCTTGTTCGCATAGTCAAGGTCCATGCAAAGGATACCAAAGTCACCTTGGTTTTTCATACCTTAGTGTACATATATCCATTTACCACAATAAAATGATCTATGATGATAAAATCACAAAAGAAAAAGTATACTATCTAACAATCTCATGTCCATCCATCTCAATCCATCTCATACCTATCTATTTCATCTCATCTATTACATATTTATTTACTTAATATTGATTTATAACCATTATTGTCCTAGATTTTCTTCTATCACATTAACCCACAAATATATATGTATCATGATACAAACAAAATAAAAATAGTTTCATCTAGATAGCATTTACACATATCCTACATACATAAACATGTAAGTCCATGAGTTCATATCATAGCATGATCCATCATCAAATCATAGTATCACATGTCATATAGATATCATCACATGCATAAAAATCTTGCATAAATGAGCATAGATCATAATCATAACCTTGTAGCATATGAATAAGAATATATCACATAGAATGCATAGCATAGGACATACATCATCATATAAAAACCATAATACATCACATAACATGCATAGATGTCACCACCAAAAAAGAATCTCATGTTATATATCTCAAAATATAATGTCATGATACATTAATAAAGAATGTTTATACATGGGCTCATGAGCCATAAATATACAAATACAACCAACATGCAAATAAAAATGATAGTGTGTATAAAAATATCATCCATTCAAAGGGATCTATAGTGAACTTTCCCCCTCATAACGAGAGGGTGTTGGTTGTTGAGACCCTAATGATCTTGCCATGTCTATCTATGTGACCTTATGAGGCCTTTCTCATCACCATGTCCCTACAACAGTTTAGGTGTGGTGGACCCATCACCCCTCACTAACTCATCTCTAAGAATTGGATTTATCTTATCTACTATGTGTAAAATTCAGAGCATGATGCTCCAGGGAAACCAAACTATCATATAAAGATCTATAATACAAAGTCTCCCAGACCAACCAAGTAATCTCAAAAATAATCTTTGTTGTCAATCCCTCTACAATGCCCCTAACCTTGAGTAGGGACTATTCTAACCTCTGATAGTGTATCATAGTTGTATCCCTCTTTTCTCTCATACTATCTAGTTGTACATGTGCTCTAACTAACTATACTATTAGGCTTGTCACCTAGGGTTGTAGGAGGGCTACCCATCCTCCATCCCCATAAACCCCCTATCCACCATCCTCACAAATCCCCTATCCTCCATCTCCCACCACTGGTTGCACTACTGGTTGCTACACTAGTGATTGCACAATAACTAATGTCACACCTACCACACCACTACCTCCTTTGTCTCCACCCGCTCCACCATCTCCTCCTCCTCCTCTATCTCCAGCATCTCCCCCTCTGTCATCCCCCTAATCAACTCATCAATGTGGTCTCCTACTTCTCCTCTCCCCATCTCCTCTAACCTCACCTCCCATCCTACTAGATTTGTCATTCCAATCGACCTTTAACCAACCCACCAAGTGTCACTCAGGAGTGGTCCCCACATCCACCAAATATGGTCAAATATCCCATTGTACGAGCATTATCCCTTCAAATTCACCAATGGTTGTGTCTAGAATGATCATGGGGTCCTAGTAAGTGATCTCTCTTTGTGGCCTTATGTATATCACCTCCCCAACTAGGACATCTTGTCTCTGTCAAATTACCCTCTCTAGTAGATATAACCCTATAATGTGAATGATCTAATTGATCAAATACCATTTCTACCTATAATATGGCAAGTGCTCCCCATCATCAAACCATGTCTCACACTGTCTCCACGGTCTCTAGGTGAATGACACCAAATCATCAAACACTTGTCTCCAGTATGGCACATCACCTAGCCTATGTTAGGTAACAATTCCATCATAATACCATGCATACGGTAAACTTGATTCTCGTGCCCTATTTTCCACTAGTCTAGTAATAATGATGTGCTCCAATGAACAAATGTGTAGTAGAGTCACATCGTATACTATACTAACCCCAAACCTGTAGGCCACCTAATGCAACTGATGATATAATATCACCAACATAGAAGGACCCTATGCATAGGTGATCCCCTCATCCAACATCCTCTCCATCACTCTTCCATAGTTGGGAACCCCCGACCTCTCCTATTTAGTACTAACACCCCACATATCACTGCTTCCATCACCACTAGTAGTGCATCAAAGTGAGATATCAAATAGCTCATTCTAATCTTGTAGTCCTCAATGCCTAAATCCTTCGTCGAGAACACTCAACCCAAAGCACTCTCCCCAAAATCTATGGCATACACAACATGCACATTATGGATTGGAATCCTCAATATCCTCTAGATGTCCTTGAGAGTGATCATCACCTCATCAATTGGCAATAGGAATATGCTTTGCATCCCCCTAGTAGACCAAATCTCAGGCATATAAGATGTGAAATAACCCTACTACTCCAAGGAATACACACTCATCGTGTGTCATCTGCCACCTCAACATGAGCGCCTTTGGATGCATCTCTCGTGAGATCAATGTCTCTAGGACATCCTACAACCATAACATGCATTTTTTTAGTCACATTTTTAAGAAATTACAATAAAAAAGTAACATGCATGTTTTTCCATTGCCCAATGGTTTGATTTTTCAATTGTGGCATTTTTCCAATCATTTGCGAACTAGTTTTTAATTGCATCATTTTTAGCGTCAATTGCAACACCTATTTCAATTGTGAAACATTAGCCATCAAATGTGGCTAAAATTTATTGGTGCCTACTACAATCGATTGCAAAATTATAAAACACATGCGCCAAAGAACGTTAACTATGGAAAATCAGGCATCAATTGAATCAATACATGTCATTTGTGTCGATTCACATCATTTGCATCATTTTCAGCATCAATTGCGTTGAACCAGTTTCTAGTTTGCAATTTATTGAAGTAGATTTGTAGGCCTAATAAATGCATGTAACACAAAAAATCAAAAGTCGAGAGAGAGGTATATACCGCAAGGGGTGCGCCAATTGGTCACCCATATGTTTGGACTCACTTAGTATAGTGATCTACTACTAGAATTCATACCATTGCATCAAATACTTCACTCTCAAGGGCTTTGGAGCTCTGAATATGTATGAACAATAGGAGTGAAAATGAGGAAATCCCCCCACCCTCCACCTCCCCCAAACCTTTTATTTATAGCCATAAAAACCCTAATTCTTTCCATTTTGAACCCTCCTCTTCCCCCTTTCATCTTGAAACCTATCACTGAGTCATTTTGACCTTTTTCATCTTTTTCTACTATTTTCTTCACCTCCACCAAATCTATCCAAACATTTTAGAGAGTTTGACCTAAAAAAATATTTCTTTCATCAACTTCTCGAGGGGGCATCCTACCTCCATTCCTTGGTCCACTAGAACATGTTGTCACAAAATATTTCACACTGTCTTTGAAACACTGTAAATAAGCATTGTCTCAAAGAAGGGAAAAATGTAGATGCCTGAAAATGACTAGCACATTTTGTTGTCGTCTCCCATCAATTATTCTTCTGAGTTTAATTAAATAATTTAATTATTTAATTAAATTAACATCATTTACCTTTCATCCATGATAATTAGATACTCTTAATTATTAAATTATTTAAATTTAAATTTTCTCTTCAACTCAACTTGAAATGATTCATTAATTATTCTTCTCTTGCACATTGATTAAATAATTTATAATTTTTTAATTAATTCATTTCAATTAATCTCTTCTAAATCTCAATAACTAAATAATTATTTTTAATTATTTAAGTAGCTAATTATTCCTCAAATTATTTTCTTTTAAAAATAAATAAAAAAATTATTTTTATTTTTCCCATGTACACATGAACTAAATAATTTGTTTATTTAATTCTTTTATTAATTATCCATGGAAATTCCACTTCATTAATTAACTCACACTCACTTCTAGTCACTCTTCAACCAAACTAGTCTTCTATCCAATCTATTTATTCTAACTTACAGTCACTTTTAATTCTTTAATCAATCAATTTTAGTTCACTGCTCCATACAATTTGTTCACTCAAATCATACAATCAGTTAACTCCTCATTTCTATCAATAAATTCCTCTCTATTATTATTATTTCTTGATCTATCTATTCAATCTCAACCATTTATCGATATCAAACACAATCTATAAATACAACCTTCATCTATCTCATTTGATCCTCTAAAAATATACATACTTTTGTGATCATTATTATTCTAAGTTCTTTGTGCAAAATTTTGAGAGCAACTACACTACCATTCTTCAAACTTGTGCAATTGAAGAACAATGGAGTTAAGGAAGGTGATTGTATGATGTGATTATTGTAGGTTTTCTTCATTTGTTTATGCAATTTCCTTATGCTTCATTGAGTGATTTGATTTGATTGTTATTGGGTTTCTTGTTGTTGCTATTTATTATCACCTCATTTACTAATCCATAAAGAGAAATTGAATCACAAAGTGATAATCATTTGCATCATCAAAGGGAACAAGGAAAGTTTCACTTTCCATTGCATTTGCTAATGATTCTCCTTGTGCAAGATAGTCTCAATAGTGAATGAAAAGAAGTTGTTTACCAAAGATAAGGCTAAATCACAATATTGAAAGAGCTTATCATGTTTAGACTAGTGAGAGTCTATAATTTGATTTATTATTACTTGCGAGTCACCATATCTTTGAATGTGTTTTATTTTTAACGAAATTGAAACGTAAGCCAATGATAAGCATTAGAAATTTGAAAATAGGTGTATAACCAAGAAATTTAAAGAGAGAGATAAGCTAGAAAAACTAAAAAAAATGTGTAAATGTACAATGAGAGCCTTACATATATATGGTGAGAAGGTAGAAGAAAAACTATGACTACCCCTCCAAAGGTACAACACGTGTATTCATATGACAAGTGTTTGAGCATGTGCAAAGTGTCCATATGCAATAGGTGTCTCAAGAGATGATTACATGTGTCTCAACCACATGAAGTGAGACAAAAAGGTAAAATTCCCTAACTGGAGACTTAACTAGTGTGAATAGGACTCTCCTAGGTAGGCTAAAAGCTAGCTAGATAAATAATGTCTCTATTTACACTAACACCCCCTTAAATGCAATTTAGGGAGTAATGTATGAAAATGTGATGGGTCCCAACTACTAGGCCATGTTAGGTAACCATGTCCAAATTTCTCATAAATGGAGTAAAGGGGAAAACCTAGTGGGAAATAAAACTCCTTTCCAAAAGAGAAATGATAAAATGTGAATGTACAAGTGAAGAATATAGGATGTAGAAGGAAGGACTTATGATAACCCCACAAGGTCTACATCTATCACGTATGTGTTATCACTTGGATATGCACCCTTGCTAAGCACCTATCTTATCTATCTAGTGAAACGTGAGAAGATCTCTCAAAGTGCGGGTTTTGATAATCAAAGATCAACCTCCAAAGAGGGTTGGTTCCCTTGGTACTTCACCTAAACTAACTTACACTACCATTTTTGTTGGGAAAAGGATAGAGAATGACATGAAATGAAACATAAAATTTAACAAGGTGATGAACTAAATGTTTTATGGCTTATACTATTACTTTAACACACAATTATTCAATGATAAGACTATTCATGCACAACTCAAAGTTTTTGCATGCTCATATAACTGTGTTTTGTAAGAAGGTTTGAATGTTTATAGTTTAGAATGAAATGTAGTGTTTTTTACAACTATTGACTATTTGCATCAATTACACAACCTACAACCTGTATAAGACATGTTTTTTTCTAAAGGTGTTGATAATGAGACATAATATCAAGTGTTTTCATATAAACCATGAGAAATTGCATCAATCATGTAGTTACACACAATGAAAAAATACCGAGAAGGCCAAAAATTTCTTATCTTTGTTGATGAAAAGGTGTATATAGCAGTAAGCTTAGAAATGGTTTAATTTTTTCAAACTAATTTGCAATACTAGCTGCTCTACCAAAAAGAACCATTTGTCTCTAAGTTACAATGCATATTATAAAACTAGAAGGAACTCCATATGAGTTACAAATGCTTGTAAAACTAGAAAATTATGACTTGTAGTTACAATACTTGGTCTACAGTAGCAAGAACTAATCGAAAAAGAACCCAAGCATCCCTTTTCTTTATCCCACCATGGGAGAGAATATAGGATAGACTTAAAGGAAATTAACAACTTTTCATTTTCTTTTACTAAATATTTGACCTCCATTTAGGCACTTGAATATTGGTTTCCCTTGTTTGACTCCATAAAAATCTTGAAGGTGGCATTAAAGAAAGATGATTTTTCTAGTCTCTAGATTTTTTCCTTGAGAAAGCCCCTAAATCAGCTCCTATATGCTCTCACAACTGTTCAAATTGTTCCAACGGTTCCCCAAATATCCCCAATTGTTGTCCAAGTCACACAAACTGCCCCATATATATTTGCAATGATTCAACAACTAACCATTACTCCTGTTAACTACCACAACCTCCTTCAAACATGTTTATAGGACATGTGAAAGAGACCTAAAAAAGGTTAGAAAATTCTTAGGGGCATAGGATAACTTCTAGGGAAACCATTTAACACCCATCCCATTAATTAAGGCTTCTTTATCCTCATGTTTTTATTGTCTACGAGAATGTGTTCTTCCATAGTCAACACATTGTTATTTTATGGTTTCTACTGTCCCTAAAGGTCTTTCATTACTTTTTATTTATGTTCGAAAAAACATCATAGTCCTCTAGTCTTTGGAAATACATTATTTTCTCATTGTCACAAGTCATGTCTACCAAATTATCCCTTTGTCTTAAATGTTCCTTGTATTCTATTATGAATGTTTTATTATTGCTCAAATTTGATGTCTTATACCTCAAAAGGCCTCCTTTTGGACTGAGTTTGTTTCCAAGTAATAGGCCTACCTTTCAAGCAATAACCCTTGATTATTAATAGGTGAAATACTAGCGCTTGTCAGTGTTCACTGCCTTTTAAGGTTTAGACTATCATGACTGTGCATTTATTCTTTGTGTTCATGTGCCTTTTGATGAATTCAAAAGAGGTTAACAAGGTTTCATGCTTTGCAACATTTTTTTTGGTAACTCCTCAATATAGTGGACTCAAATGAAATAAAATTAGATAAAGACCTTGAAAATGCAAGATGGGTCATCGTAATGTTCCCATGAAACTCTTAGAAAACTTAAAAAAAGTCATTAACATGCTAATGAAATCCCAATATTTCAAGAATACATTGTTTATTCACCATTTAGGTTGCACTATGAGGAGATGTGTTCATGTTTCTCCCCTATATCATCTTCCATGGCACTGTTACCCTATTTGGTCTTTGTCCTATTTTTCACTACTATGTTAACAAGGTAGTATTGCTATTATCCATCTATCTTGCAAAATCTTGACTGTCATGAGTCTTCTTTCATCATAATTTTGAAGAGCAATATAAGGTATGTTTTTGTTTCTTTTACCCTTAGCATTGTCTTCTATACACTGAGATTTGCCTTTCTATAGTCACTCTATGATTTAGGAAATAAGTGTTGTGGACTTTGACCCTTGAATGTCTCTTAAAAGAATAGATAACTAAGACTATTAGACCAAAACCTTGCAAACATATCTAGGTTAAGCCCTTGTTTTCTATTCAATGTCTTCTTCATGGATTCTATTGATTGTCTCCAATGTGATATTGCCTTATCACGATATGGTTCCCTTTAATGGCCTTTGATACTCTATTTTTTTGTTACATTCACAATATTTTCCCTTTATATTCACCACCACGGTATCCTTGATTCTCCATAACTACATTGTCACCATTTTCCCATTTTTTTTCTTCTTATTATGATTATCCCTACATATAGTCTCAACATGAATGTACATTTATCATTTGGTGTTGACAATCATAGTTGGGGTTTAAAGTATTCCTTTGAAGAAAAAACCCTTGACAAGGCAACCTCCTTATGATATATGTGCTCTTACATAACTTTAAAGCCCACAATTGTCACTAATCACCTTTAGATGTATGAAATTGTGATGCCTTCCCATCCATTGTCTTGTAGACTACCTAGTCAAACTAACATCAACTCTTTGTCTTATATAGCAAGAAAGCTAAAAAGTACTTCACTTGACATCCTTACCTAACATTTGTTGTGTTCTTTATAACTATGCAAGGATCACCTTGATTTCATGCTTGTGTTATTTCAATGGTTTAGAATGCAAGTAATGAAAATTAAACCTTACATGTCATAAAACGTGAAACCATGACCATCTTATTACTATACAAACTATCAATATCCTTCCTTTTGCCTTTAGTACACTGTCATGCTTATTTGGATTGTCATGGCATCTATCTCATGTAGGGGTAAGGTATATGCATGTGGTTTTATAAGGATTTAGACGTTCAAGGATTTCAACAAAGGTTTTTTATTCCTTATTAACACTATCACACAAAATACCATGAACAATGATGACACAATATATTCCATACTTCAACAACCCTTGAAATACTTGTGGGGTGTCCAACTTGACAATTCATATCTTGGCATTTCATGGCTCTCTTCACAAGGGTCTATCACAAGTATTTTATCGATATAAAGAGCATAGACATTAATAGTAAAACAAGCACGGATTCTTTGACATCACTACAAACTCAACAAGAGATGACTGATCCAAGGTCCTTGAAAACCATCAAAACATGTAAATCTCCATTAATACATGCATACCTGGTAAGTGTGATAGAAAACACAAATTTGTGACATGGATCAAGCTTTGAATTAACCCTTGGAAGCTTGTTTGATCCAGCAACATGGAATTTTATTCCTCTAGGATTCTTCGACATGCCATATCCATGCTTTTGTTCTTGCAATGTGTCCAATCTTCTTTCAAACCTATACGACATGGGTCTTAACCGAAACAACCATTTGCTAGTCTCATGTCAAAAATGGAGGAACCCTTCAATGCCAATGTGACAGAAAAACCTAAATCCTCATGCTACAGTGGCGAAAGACTTCAAAACTATCGAAAGAGGAAAACTCAAGCTTCCCTTTCTTTGGCATGGGGATTTAAGAAACATCATTTTTTCTCATTTTCGCTCATTAGTGCCTAAACCCCTTTGCAATTAATTTTGTGTACCTTTCTTCATAGTTTAAGATCTGCAAAAAAATATACTTGAATTAAAACTTTGAAATAATATTTTGGGTCAAAGTGGCACAAAAATTTTAACATCTTTGGCGACCTTTGTGGGTGATTTTCTTTCTAAAACTCAAAAGACTAGTAGCCTTAGACTATTGATTGGGGAAAAGAGTCAAGGAGACCTAAAAAAAACTAAAAAATAGACTTGACAACTAGTTGTTAGCAACTCAAAACAAAAAACCAAACACCTAAACAAGCCAAAAACTTGTAGTTCCCTAATGGAAAAGAAAAATATGCATCAACACTTGAAAGGAATGACACCAAAAAATGTTATGCAATAACACTTATTAACTTGAAGAAAACTACTCTAATATGCACAAAAGCATCACCTTGATAGCAATGCTTAAGGTGTATATCATTTGTTGGGAAAGGAAACTCCTCTCCACCCATATTGGACAATTGGGATGCATTATGTTGCTTACACTCAAAAATCATGTAAGGTCCACTCCACATTGAATCAAATTTGGTTTGTTTTTCAAGCCTACTCTTTAACTCATCCCACTTGAGGACAATATCTCCTTATTTAAAGACTCTTGGAGCTGCTCTTTTGTCAAAATACCTCTTAATTTGAGCTTGAGGAAGTCCCATTGTCTTCATAGCTTGATTTCTTGTTTCCTCTAATTTCATCACCTATGCAAACCTTATTGACATTGGGTCTTTTTCCCATCATTTCCAACTAATTGACCAAATCAAGAGTTAGAAGCTCAAGAGAAATGGGAAGCCTTGCCTCCTTGCCATAAAATAGCATGTATAGTGTGTTTCCAATTGACCTTTTTTTGGTTATCCTATCATCCCATAAGCAAGATTTGAACTTGGTGTGTCATGCTCTCTGATTATCTTCTATTATCCTCTTAATGCTCCAAATTAAATTCTTATTTGTGGACTCATCTCGTCCATTCCCTTAAGGATAGTAGTTTGAGGATGTGTTTAAATAAATCCCATGTTTTATAACCTACTCACTTATTTTTGTTCCCAAAAAATCCATTGCATTGTCTAATATAACTGAATTAGGCACAAAAATCCTTGTTACTAGGTCTTAACATAGAAAATTAGGACTACACTTTTATTGCTATGGCCTTAGTCCACCTTGTGAAATAATCAATAGTTGTAAGTAGCCATTTGTGGCCTACACTTGAAGGTGGGTTAATCCCCACTTCATAATGGTTGTTTAACTTGATCATGCTACAAAGGAAGGGCTACTAATTTTTTACCTGAGAAAAATACACATTTCTTTACATTTTCTTACCCATGAATGAGCATCTTTAAACAAACTAGGCCAACAATAACCTACTCTCATTTAGTGTTGTTGTTCTTGGAGAAAAGTGCCCTCTTGTCTCTCTATCATGGAATACTTACAAAACCTAATCAACTTGGTTACTATCAATACATTTCAGTAATACACCAATAAATTCCTCGAATAACACACCATTCAAGAGCACATAAGGGATGGATTGTAGTCTGAAGTACCTTCTTTTTTCCTTGTCTATCCCTTGTGGATACTCGCTTTTTTGGAAGAAGTGTGTCATATCTTGTACCCAACTTGTAGGAGAGGAAAGTGCAATTGTTTGTAACTCATTTTGGAAGACTAGGACAACCTCCTTATCATTTTCTTCAACATTACCCAACCCAACAACTAGATGTTCACATAAGCATTTACCTCTAACCAAATTTGTTACCTTGATTTCAACATCATATTCCATTACTTTGGTTATCCAACCAACCCTCAAATACTTGCAAATAAGAACTCCTTGACAATTGGGTGAGCAACCATCAAATGAATTTTTTTATTTGAAACCAAATGTCTAG
This sequence comes from Sequoiadendron giganteum, assembly GCA_007115665.2. Lineage (NCBI taxonomy): Eukaryota > Viridiplantae > Streptophyta > Pinopsida > Cupressales > Cupressaceae > Sequoiadendron > Sequoiadendron giganteum. The sequence goes on along the minus strand of CM021110.1, from coordinate 236,396,104 downwards.
TTGTTTTAAGACTTCAGATAACAAGTACATGTTTTACAACAAATGAATATATTTCTTCATATTAATCCTTGGCTAGAGAAAGCAATTGGTGTGTGTGTGTGTGTGTGCGTGTGCTTACAAAAACATTGATTACATACATTAGCATCTATAATTAGAAATTTGAGATAATGTCATATCTATTTTAATTATGAGGCATATATTATATTCATTAACAAGGGAGTTGGGGTTTGATTATTATAATGAAATGATCTTGCCTTAATTATTTGTATGGATGTCATTTGATTTATATTTTTAACCATTCACATAAATTGAAAAACTTCTTTCCAATACACACGCTTGGATAAGTATTTGAGAATACTTTTCACCATGTACACTTCTAACGATATTTGGAACCAAAATACAATCAAATATATGTATATATAGGGAAAGGGAGCTTGGATCTACACATTTAAAAGCATACTTATGAGCCCATAACTTCCTCATTTAACAAGGTGAATCACAATGAATAAAATCATAAATTTGAATCAAATTGTTATTGAATTATTGTTCACTATATAATATAACACATATTAAGGTTACAGACAATATAAGAGAGGATTTATATATAAACACATGAGATCTATAACTAAACATCATATATACAATTATGGATAACCACACACACACACACACACACGATCTAGAGAAATGTAAACAAGTACACATGTGCACACATCATAAATCAATAATATAAAACATGTTCATAATAAGAACACCTATATAATGTGAACATAATATATCCATGTATATAATGTGCACATAAAATGACTCAGAAATAAGAACTCCTTTATCTACAAATGGATTGGACCTCGCTCAGTCTTGAGCCCTATTTTGAGTTGTGTCAAGCCCTACACATGAAAGTATATATAATGTTCATGTACATGTAGATCTACTTTCATGTGTAGGGCTTGACACAACTCATAATAGGGCTCGAGACTGAGCGAGGTTCAATCCATTTGTAGATAAAGGAGTTCTTGTTTCCAAGTCATTTTATGTGCACATTATACAAAAATTAAAAATCTAGATCTATATGAAATATTTATACATGTGTATGTTTACATATATTGTTGTGAATTAAAAATTTAATTAAAAATAAATATATGCTTGACCTAAGTTCCCTGAAATCCAAAATTTGCATCATGTAGAGCATGTTGCATGGGGGTCTGAATAGAAGCATGACCTGATCCTGAAACCTATAATATGACACATGTACATTTATATGCATGTAAATTTATAAAACTTATACTTGATGTGTGCATGTAAAAAGTTAGATGTGTGTACTTAAATTGTACATGGTAGATGGTTTAAATACCTCGTGATGATGTATAGGATTGCCAACATATTGCAAATATTCAAAGTCGGGTGACAAAACATCAACATTCACCTAATACACATGATTCATATGTGATTTCAATCAAGAGTTAGAGCTCAAGAACATGCAACTAGTACTTGCACCAAAAGGGGTGCAAGGGTTACGCTTATAGAAGTCTATGTAATTTAACATGTTTAGGAGGCATATTCTTTAAAAAATATAAACACAATTATTTCCATAGTTTATTGTTGATTAAAATAATTTGTTTGATTTTCTCAAATTAAAAATTTATAAATTCACTCCTAAAATATCAACAATCAATTTTTCAAAATTGCATTTGAATTGTTTATAAACATAAAATTCAGATTAAAATATGACATTATAAAATCAAAAAAATTTATTGTTGACTAAAATAATTTATTTGATTTTCACAAGTTAAAAATTTATAAATTCACTCATAAAAGTCAACAATCAATTTAAAGAATTACATTTGAATTGTTTTTTATTAGAGGTAAAACAGGTTTTAATGGGGCCTTGAAACCCATTACAACCGGTTTTGAAGGGCTTTGTAACCTTGACCAAGGTAGACAAGTTGTAGATAAGATAGATCACATACCATTAGGAGCAAAATAGCAGCAACGGTTAACAAGAAGACATGACTACACAAGATGCATCAAATCACAAGAGAGGGACAAGATCCCTAAACAACCAGATATTAACTAGGACTTGGAGACCATAAGTGAACATTGAATCCGCCTTCATCAATCAGGTGGCAGCAAATCATTTGCTCAGGAAAGACATCACTGAAGTAGCTCTAACTCACATTTGAACCATTAAAACAAGGGCAACCAAAGTTCCCAATCAAAGCAAACAACCTGTCCAAATTCTCAAACTCAATATGACAAGAACAAGGTTGAGCCAGGGAAGAAAGCATTCCCATATAGTCAGCTTTGTTGCAACAGCACCCTGCCAATCTGCTAATAGTAGCCTCCCAACAACACCTTCCCACCAAGGACGCCAACCCAACCTCTACCTCAAGAGGAGGGGACTCACCTCCAAAAGAGAGGATGAAATGAGACCCAAAACCTCTGAAAACACCACTCTCCTCCTTACACAAGCAATACCTCAATAAGAGCCAGCATAAATGAGAATATCTACCAAACAACACTATAGCTACCAACTCCACCTCAATAGAAGAAGGATCCACCTCTAAAGGAACAGTTTCCCCCTCAATAGAAGACTCAAGTCATAGATCCCAGCAAAAAGTGAAATCGGAAGGGAAGAAAGACACCACATCCCAAAGTAGCCCTAGCATTAGGTACAGGTAGGAGGAAGTAGGGAACTCTTCAAACAAAGCACACAGCTAGGCCCAAAGATAACACCATAAGCATAACCCAACTAGTTGTAGATCAACCACAATCTGCACACCAAAGAACCATAACGAGCAGAGATCCAAGCCCAAGGATAACAATTACATTTGAATTGTTTATAAAGATAAAGATCATATTAAAATATGACATAAAATAAAAAATAATTTATTGTTGACTAAAATAATCTATTTGATTTTCACATATTAAAAATTTATAAATTCACTCATAAAATTTCAACAATCAATTTAAAAGTTATATTTGAATTGTTTATAATAAAAATCAAATTAAAATATGACATTATAAAATCAAAAAAATTATTTACCATTGACACAATTTATAAAACAAATAAATAAAAACAAATTTTAAAAAATTGTAAAAGTTTTGACAAAATTTTCCAATGATTTAAGCAAATGCACTTCTTTCCCACGAGAAATGGTAGTAATAAGAGTAAGTCCTTTTTAAAAAACCATTTGAATTTTTATTTTTTGCATGACTTCAATTAATTTCTTTACCTTTTTGGCTTTTCTCCTTAACGGATTAAAAATAGAAAGTTTGGTAGCAAGAAGCAAATTGCAGCATTTAAAATCTTTCACAAACTCAATTTTATGATAAAAGTACAAATGAAGACAATGGTCTCCCTAATAAAAGTAGGGACTAATAATATATGTAAATTTGATTATTCCTCCAATACCACAAGGTAGTGCTATCCATTATGCGGTTGTGTGTACTCTCCATCGTAGGCTTTAAGCGGTTATTGCAAAGCATGCTAATTTCATTTAAACTTATTACTAGCGCTTGCACCCCATTCGAGGTGCAATGGTTATGTCGATAGTAAGATATACTCACTGGAAAGTGTAAATTGTTGTAAGTTAGGTTTTACAAGATTAACTATGTATTGAAAAAGTCAACTAGAGGTGAAGTGCAAAACTTCATTTAGACCGGTTTGCTAAGGCGGCTGGTTATGTAGAATACAATTGTTGGTGGTTGACAATGAAGTTCTATGTTAAATGGTATGTGATAGTAATGAAACTTAATTTAGGCCAGAATGCTATGGTAAATGGTTTGACAACATAGAATATTATGACTAAATGTAAAGAAATCAAGAACTGTATGGTGTGGTGAAGTATTATTGCAATACAAAAACTATCTTATGAGAGATCTAAATGACAAGCTCAAGATATTGGTTATGCACAATACAATTGTTGGCTTGTGTAATAGTTTGTACATATTCAGTCTATAGTACTACCATTGTCTCAAAATATTTTTTATTATTATATTTGATTGTTAGAAAAGTTGTTCATTATACTTTTAATATAAGAATATAACACCTTTTTATTATTATATTTGACTGTTAGAAAATTTGTTCATTATACTTTTAATATAATAATATAGCACTTTTTTATTATTATATTTGCTTGTTAGAAAAGGTGTTCATTATACTTTTAATATAAGAATATAGCACTTTTTTATTATTATATTTGATTGTTTTATCATAACTACCAATATTCCTCCTGGTATTTGTGGTACCATTTTTTTGTAAGTAGTGATCTACTCCTACTACGACATGAGTATAACTTGAAGTTGTTTAAATGCAAAGGCCTCTTTCAATATATAGAGTTACTATATAAGCATTGTAATCATCTAAATTAATGAACACATAATTATATATTTTTTATGTTAATATTTTATACCATCATTAATTACTAATTTATATATATCATCTTAATTACTAATTAATGAACACATAATAATTCAAAATAGAATCAAAAGTAAATGCTAAATAATTTTAAAGAAATAAATATTTGTTAATTTTTACTATTAAATTAAGAAATATCAACTTCCACTATACATTTAATTTTTTTTAAATATCTCGTAAACAACTTGATTATATGATAGTCATACCTTTAACTACCACCTATATAGAACAACTACATAAGGCTATTAACAACATGTGGCCAAGGCATGAATAGGCATTAAGGATAGGTAATAGGTGGCGTCACATCTCATAAAATGAAATGAGATGATTTTAAATTTATTATGACACCTAATAATTATAGTGAGTCATGCATATGTTAATATGTACATTGAATAATAATAGTAGAGCTATATTTCTTTAAATCAAGTAGTGTAATAATCAAGTGGAAAAATTGACTTTCCATTTTTAGATTTAAAGATGATAATGATTTTAAATTTAAAGAAAACAGATATATATATTTTAACTAATAGGTGGAATGTTTGCATATTCTTTTAATAAATGGGAAGATTTCATATTACCTTCCTAATTTTAAGGGTAACTAATTCATTACTTTTTTTCTTTTTCAATATATAAATAGTAGTAAGAGTAGGGGTAAATGGGAAAACTAACTTAGGGCTATATTTACATTAATATGTAAATATGTACATTGAATAATTAATAATAGTAAGTGTAAATGTAATCAAATCTTATCAAATTTGGATCCTAAGAAATCTATGGAAATTCTAAGTCTGAAATTATGTGTAAGAATTCTAAGTCAGATTTTATTTTATGTATTTTGAATGTGTTGATTACAGAACATTTATTAATTTTGATGTCTACAATCAAGGTTTGCTATCATGTTATGTATTGGAAGGAAGAGACACATACTTCCAAGAAGATACGCGCCTTCAAGGAGAGACACATCCTCTCATGAGACATGTCCCTTGAGGGCCCAGGTCTCCTATAGCCAACCGATGCTAATAGGTGGCTAACCTAACCATCTCTGCATTTAACTTCCTGTGATTTACATAATGCAAACTTTGAACATTAATTATTATTTTGAATTTTATTTATGCTCATAAATTTGAAATTCTTATTTTCCAAAAATATTTATTTGATGAGTAATTTTGATCACATATAAATGATGATGATGTAATCAGCAATCATAATTTATATCTAACCGAAGCTACCTTTCATTAACACTCCCTCTTAGCTAGGGAAGATATTCCAAATCAAATAAGTGGAGATATCACCTTCACACGTGATATCGAAGATATGATATGTTTTCTCAATATTGTCAAGTCACATGACATTCTTCATAACACATCTTCATTATGGTATGTGCACTGACATCAAGTCACATGATGTCTACCATAATAATTCATGGCATATCCACGCATATATAATTATCCACCATGCTTATCTCTTAAGGATCACAATGATCTTCAAATGACATCAAGTCCCATGATATTCATCAAAGTGTCCAAGAGATACTATCATGACATGTCCACAGATATCAAGTCACATGATATCTATCATGATAGTTCAACTCATCATTGTAGAGTCATCACTTTACAATGTCACATACAAGTGTTCATTATTAGAAAAATCGTCACCTTTCAATAATGTACATAGGGGGAGCAAGCCCATGAGGTCATGGAGTCACACACATTGATAAAAGAGTTTACACATTAAACATCTTTAAATATATTAGTACAACTTATAAACAATTTGAATTTCAAACATAATATCAAATTACATTTCAACCATACCAAGTTTCTTCCTGAAGTGTTCTACCTTGATTTGGGAGAGAGGTTTGGTGAGAATGTCTATTGTTTGATCATTTGTACTAATATACTCCAATTGGATCACATTCATTTCTACCATGTCTCTTACATAATGGTAGGGGATCTCAATGTGCTTAGATCTATCATGGAATACAGGATTTACAAAGAGTTTGATGCAACTCTGATTATCACAATGAATGATTGTAGGATTCAAGGGCTCACCAAAGAGTCCCACAAGCAATTTTCGAAGCCAAACTGCTTCTCTTGCCCCCATAGAGGCTGCAATGTATTCAGCTTATGTCGAGTTTTGTGCTACTGAAGACTGTTTTTTGCAAATCCAAGAGATCATAGCCAATCATAAATTGAAGCAACATCCTGATGTGCTTTTCCTATCGGTTACACTTCTAGCCCAATCTGAATCAGAGTATCCATGTAGATCTAGTTGGTCATTTCTGTAAAGAAGACCATATCCAATAGCGCCTTGAAGATATCTCAATATATGTTTCACAGCCATAAGGTGAATTTCCTTTGGCTCACACATGAACTGGCTAAGAGCATTCACTGCATAAAAAATATCAAGTCTGGTGTTAACCAGGTACATCAAGGATCCAATCATTCATCTATATAGGGTTGAATCTGTACACTTGGATTCTGTTGTTGCTTCTTTCAATTTGTGAAGGTTGGTTTCCATAGGTGTAGACAAGGGTCTACAGTCCAACATTCCAAATATCTTCAGAATATCAATAGTATACTTTCCTTGGTTTAGTATAATGCCATCTGATTTTTGCCATACTTCCAAACCTAGGAAGTAGTGTAAAATGCCCAAGTCTTTCATGTCAAATTTTGAAGTTAGATCCTTCTTTCCTTGAGCAATAAGGTGATCTTCTCCTATTATCAGCAGGTCATCAACATATAAAATTATTATTAACATATCACCTTTGATTACCTTAAAGTAAAAATTTGGGTCTACATCATTCTTGGAAAATCCTAGTCCCAAGAGGTAGCTGTCAATTCTTTCATACCAGGCCCTGGGAGCCTGTTTAAGTCCATAGAGAGCTTTCTTTAGTCTGCATACATGTGGGTCAAGTTTATGTATCACAAAACCTTCAGGTTGTTCTAGATAGACTTCATCTTCAATGGTTCCATTTAGGAAGGCAGTTTTCACATCCATTTGGTGGATCTTCCAGCCTTTAGCTGCAACAATGGCTAACACTGCTCTCACAGATGTGTAACGGGCAACCAAATGTTTCTTCATAATCAATGCCTTCCTTTTGTGAAAAACCTCTTGCCACAAAAAGTGCCTTATGTTTTTCTATACTACCATTAGCAGCATGTTTGATTTTGAAATGCCATTTAGAAGAGACAACAGATTTCTATTTTGATCTAGGCACTATATCCCACACATCATTCTTTAGAATGGACTGATATTCTTTCATCATTGCGTCCTTCCATACTTGATGTCTGAAGGCTTTTGTAACACTAACAGGTTCTGAATTTATGATGGTATTCATTAGAGCAACAGCTTGAGAACCGTTTGGGTCTTTTACTTTCCTAAACATTCCTTTGGGTGTTGCATGATTCTCGGCTTCTTTGATCATCTTTCTAGCCCAAAGTGGCCTCTTTCTACCATTGTTATTTGTATTCTCATTTGAAGTAGATTGAAGTTCATTTGGCATTTCCTCAGGATACTCCCTTTGAATCTCAGGAGCAGGTTCCACTTCTAATACTCTAGGGGAATAGGTTTCTATCTCACTAAAACTTCTTGCCCTTTTGAATGCAATGTCTTCTTCAAAGATGACATCTCTACTCAATTCAATTTATTTCTGCCCGGGTATGAATATCCTATAGGCCTTGGAGGTTTCACTATATCCCACAAATACCCCTTTCTTTCCGGAAGGTTCTAGTTTGAATCTCTTCTCTTTGGGTACATGAATATAGACAGGGCAACCAAAAATCCTAAGATGACTAATATCAAGTTTTATGTCGGTAAAAGCTTCTTCAGGAGTTTTGTTATCTAGATGAGAATGAGGACATCTATTTTGAATGTAGACAACACTTCTAGAGGCTTCTGCCCAGAATGAAGTTTCAATGTTTTGGTCAAGCAACATTGCTTTAGCAGCTTCTACAATGGTTCTATTTTTCCTTTCAGTAACCCCATTTTGTTGAGGGTTGTAGGCTACTGTAAACTCCCTCTTAATCCCAGCACTCATGCAAAATTCCTTAAAAAAATTAGAGGTGTATTCTTTCCCATTGTCTGTCCTTAAGATTTTTTTTTTTTTCCCAGAGAAGTTTTCAGTAAGGGCTTTGAACTCCTTGAACCTTTTAATGATTTTTATTGACTCTTTACACTTAAGGAAGTAAATCCAGGTCTTCCTAGAGAAGTCATCTATAAATATGACATAGTATAGAAAGTTGCCTTGGAAGGTACAAACATCGGTCCACATAAATCAGAGTGAACCAGTTCTAATACATTTTGGGTTTTACTCAAGCTATTGTGAAAGGATCCCTTTGTATTCTTTCCTAGGGCACAATCTTTACAAGTTCCTTCATGAGATGGTTTTAACTTAGGTAATCCTGTTACAAGTTTTTCCACATAAGGTAGGGCATGGAAATGAAGGTGTCATAATCTTCTATGCCAAATTTCATTTGAATCACATGTATCAAGGGTAAGGGCTTGCTTAACCTCAATGCATAGTTTGTAAAGATACCCTTGTCTTATACCTATGGTTTGGGCTTTCTTGATAGTTGAGTTCTTAGGCCATGCTAGAACTTTCCCATCCATAAAGGTAACTCTATATCCATTGTCTTCAAGGGCAAAGATGGATATTAGATTCATTTTTATTCCAGGTACAAATAAAACTCCACTGAGTTGAAGGGAGAGACCAAATTTCAATTTGATGGAGCAAGTTCCAACCCCTTTTATAGGGTGTGCAGAATCATCCCCAATGGTTACTTTTTCATCAGTCTTTTCAGTCATAGTGTCTAAGTGTTCTCTGAACCCTGTGATATGTCTAGAGGAACCACTATCAATTACCCAGTTGTAGGTGTTGTTAGATACTTGACTAGATAAGGTTGAATAGAATACAAATTTCTCAAACTCATGGTCTGAGTTTGACTTTCCTACTTTAGCAAAGGATGCTTGTTGTTTTGATCTGTCAGGGCACTTCATTGCATAGTGGCCATATTGATCACATCTAAAACATTGTACTTGAGAGATGTCTTTCTTTTTGGAAGATCCTTTTCCATAGGAATTTCTCTTTCTTTTAAATGATCCTTTCCTATAGGAGTTTTTCTTACTCTTTTTATTAGATGTTGTGTTGAGCACATGAATGTCTTCATCTATGTTCTTTTGTTTATTTTCTTTTGTTGAGAGTCTTGTTTCCTCTTGTAGGCAGTCTGTTCTTAGCCTATCAAACTTGGGGAGTTTAGATCTTGCACTTATTCCTTGAACAAATGACTCCCATGAGTTTGGTAGGCCTCCTAGTGCAATTAGAGTTAGCTCTTTGCTATCAATCTGATATCCAATTGTGGATAATTGATCCCTTAGTTCAATGATCCTCATGATGTATGCATTAATAGTTTCTCCTTTGTTTATTTGGACATTGTTGATTTGCCTCTTTAATGCAAGAGTCCTCCTGGTGTTGTTTATCTCATAAGTGCTCTCAAGGGATTTGAACATTAGATATGCAGTTTCATGTTTTGCTAGAATGGGCACTATATGATTCCTAACTGCATCTACTAAGATTTTAATGACTTTTCATTGTTCTCAATCCATTGAGTTTTATCAGGATCAACCTCTAGCTCCCTTTTGTTTTCTCTCACAAATGAGTCTAACTTATTCTCTTTAAGAATCATCATGATTCTAAATTTCCATGATGTGAAGTTGTTTGCTCCTGCAAGACGATCTTCAAATCTAATCACACTTGACATTATGAAGAATGTGATGTGAATTCGATTTAAAAAATACGAATTTTCCTAAGCAATCTGATATCTAGATTTGATTTGGATTCACTCAACCTGGTTCTGATACCATGTAAATGTAATCAAATCTTATCAAATTTGGATTCTAAGAAATCTATGGAAATTCTAAGTCTGAAATTTTGTGTAAGAATTCTAAGTCAAATTTTATTTTCTATATTTTGAATGTGCTGATTGCAAGACATTTATTACTTTTGATGTCTACAATCAAGGTTTTCTATCATGTTATGTATTGGAAGCAAGAGACACATACTTCCAAGAAGATACGCGCCTCCAAGGAGAGACACGTCCTTTCATGGGACGTGTCCCTTGAGGGCGCGGGTCTCCTATAGCCAACCGATGCTAATCAGTGGCTAACATAACCATCTCCGCATTTAACTTCATGCAATTTACATAATGCAAACTTTGAACATTAATTATTATTTCGAATTTTATTTATGCTCATAAATTCGAAATTCTTATTTTCCAGAAATATTTATTTGATGAGTAATTTCGATCACATATAAATGATGATGATGCAATCAGCAATCATCATTTATATCTAAGCTACCTTTCATTAACAGTAAGGCTATATTTATTAAAATCAAGCAATGTAATAATCAAGTGGAAAAACTGACTTTTCATTTTTAGATTTAAAGATGATAATTAATTTTAATTTAAAGAAATCAGATATATATTCTTTTAATAAATGGGAAGATATCATATTATCTTCCTAATTTTAAGGGTAACTAATTCATTGCTTTTTTCTCTTTCAATATATAAAAAGTAGTAAGAGTAGGTACACATAGGCCCAGTAAAGTTTTTTTTTTTTAACATGAATAAATCAAGGAGTTAAAAACTTAATTCATTCTTATCCTTCACATTAAATTTTTAGGATTTATTTTTCTTCCAAAGAAATAATATAAAATAATAAAAGAAGATTAATGTGGAGGGAGGAGAATTACAGAGCATTTCGTTTTTAAATAACAAATTTGTTATATTTCTTGAATATCATATCAATTGCAATCAAATGCTTACCAGCAATGAAATAATCTTTAATTTCCTTTGTAATAAGAGCGGGGAAACATGAGAGAAGCTACTGTTCATATTGTTTTCTTTGTATTTCCTATCTTGCTTTTTGCATTTGTTACATTTATATTGGATTCAAAATTATGAGAGGAGCTACTGTTCATATTGATTGTTGAATTTCCTATCTTGATTTTTGCATTTCCTACCAATTGACCTCATATAATGGAAGGCAAACAACGAATATAACAAGAACTTCCACAGAACTCAAGTTTAAAAAGTTGCACCTTATACATTTAATTCATGTAATACATCAAACTTATATATTAATGAAGCAAAGTTAAGTGGACTGCAAACAGTGAAAATGTTTATTTAAAATATTTGAAGAATATTTTTAACACAAATACAAATCTATTTCTTATTCAAGAAAATTAATCATCATTTTCATACAGAGTTCCAGCAACCATTGCATTTATTCATTTCTAGTCATAATGCAAAGAGTCTTGATGATGCAAAGTCCTCCTCTATTACCATATTCCAACATAGAAGTCCAAGATTAAATGATAAGCAGGTGAATAAAGAAGATTACAGCTCAAAGTCTTTCAAAGTTTACAAATGTTTTGAATCTGAAGTTTACCAAGATACTTTTGAAGGATTTAGGCTTTAAACTGATAAGCTTCAGGAAGAATCTCAAATTAAGGAAATACCTGACATATATAATGTTAATAAATTTACTACGAATTGTAATGAATATACAAATATTTAATAAATTGTTTCAAGAAGCACTAACTTATTTTAAATCATATTGCCAACAAATTTACATCTTCTTAGAAATATAACAGCGCAATTTTGCTTTCCCATCTTAAAATTGTCTCATGAAAGGTAAAAATAATCATTGCATATTTTAGAAACGAATTAATATGCCCTCGCAGTTAACAATTTTTTTTTCAAATACCTCATCCTTATACATATACAAACAAAGGATGAAGCGAGTGAATAACATCATATAGAAAAACACATACAGTAGTGTGAACGCGCTAATGTAAACGCAAGCCTACTGGTCAGAAAGGATCCATAAGAAGCAGGGTGAATGCACTACCTTAGAGCCTACAAGCCAACTCCAACAAGAATATCACTAATATCTTGACGTCCCAACACTTGGAAAGCTTTGACTTCAAAGTGAATGAAGAGGAGTTGGCTATGGACATTTGTTTGTGATTCAATCTGAAAATCAGGCATCTGCTTATTGTTTTTGCATCCCACAGCAACTGAAGCACCCGTTCACCCAATACAGAAATAAAGCATAAAATCAGAGGTAACTCCCAGATAAATACTTACTGCTCCACAACAAGGGTTTCCCAATACTAAAACAGAACATAAGATCAAAGCAATTTCCAAATCAGAATCTACTGCTCCACATCTATTTTGTGTACACAATAAATTAAAGTAAATTCATACAAATTCATAGGCATTACAGAATCTAGAGAAATTCATGCAAAATTATCGACAGTAGGTGAAACTGATATAGGCAATTTAACAGAGCCTCTTTTGTCAAAGCCTTAAAGTTCATTTCTCTCCTAAATAATTTTATTAGTTGAGTGTCCCCTAGAGCAAACCATTCAGACCAAAAGTTAGGGGAAAACAAAGAAATGAACAAAAAACAATGCTTCCCAAGAAAAGAAAAGAGAATTAACATCAAATGCCCATCATCATCAAGTGCATCAATAGCAACAAAGCACAAACCCACAAAGAAATGTGTCGCCAAAAACCAGAGACAGATATGCAAAGCTGATCGGGGATGATGAATAGGCGAGCCAAGAAAAAAAACAATAGAATCTACGAAGCCAGTCATAGTTAACTGGAATACATATGCAAGGGAGATGGAAAGCTATGGAGCTCCACGCTAGAGAGGGCATCCATTTTTTCGAAAGGGGAAAAGGTATGCAAGATACCAGTTTGTTGATGATATTCAAAAGCAAAAAGACATAAACCTACAAAAGGAAATCTCACCATACGAATTAAAGACCGAGCCAGAGAGCAAAGCGATTTCGTATGAATATTATACCACATAAAAGCATCCAAGCTCGACGCCATCTTAAACCTGCTTGACATTTACTACCTCAAGTGAAGATTTGGTAACATGTTAAATGATAGGGTACGCACGGAGACGACGGGACGGGTGTAGAACGGCGATAGCGGCCGCCAAGCCATACCTGCTAAGGGGAGCGGCGTACGAATGGCCATACTTGGTGACAGGGTCTCCGATTGAAGAAATTCATGGCTTTTCACGGCGTCTGGCAACAGACAATTCCGGTGGTGTTTCCCACCCAAAATAGCCTATCGGCTAACAAGTTTTTCAAAAATTGAAGATATTGTAAACTTTAAAAAAAAAAACAAGAAGTGGAGGCATAGGTAAGGCATGTGAACTGTCTGAAAAAATCTTTAAATAATGTGGTTTAAAGAATGTAGCGATTGAGATTTGATAATCATAAAGAACGTGGAAGCAAAGTCCAAGCACAAAAAATGCAAATGCATTTTACTTATCAAAACTTGTATTCACGATAAGACAATATTTAATTGAATTAATGAGGCCTAAAATTATTTTCCCTATTGCCAGTTGTAATAACCACAGCAAAATAATGCCATGACTTTCTATGTGGAATGAGAAAAACCCTACACGTCGCCAAACCAAACCCTAGTTTTTCCTCTATCTCATCTTTTATTTTGCTTTCCTCTCGGTTTGCTACAATTTGGACGCCACAGAGAAACTACATCATGCCAAGACAGGTAGGAGTAGTCTGAGCGGAGCTAAAATCCATTGTTTCTTGAAGTATATGTTCTACACTTAGAATGGTTTTTGGTTTATTTGTGTGCAGGGGCGAAACAACACTGAGCAGCGCCTAAACAGGCTTCAAGACGAGGCACTGAAAATAGTCGTTGCATTGCTCAGTCGACTGGTTTATACAAGTTGCATCTTATTTTATGTTTTTATTCTTTTTGCCCCATATTAAACTTTGCAAACCGTAGGTTTATACGTGTTGTTAAATACTTCATTTTAAATTTAAATACAGGAGTGAGTAAATAGTGAAATCTAGATGGAATGAAGTAAATTAGTAACAGATGCAGATATTATGCTAAGGTGCAGATAGCATGGCAAATATCTACAATTATGCAGTAAATGTAATTTAGAATATATAAAACAAATACTGAATAGCAAAAAATATAAACATGTTATTTTTTCTTGAAAGGGCTGTAACTTCTTTGCTATTTGCTCTTCTTCAACAATCCTTGTATGCTGCAAATTCTTCTTAAATGTAGCAAATTGTTGGGTATTTTGTTTTGCTTACAAAAAGCATTCTATTTGTAGAAAAGGAGAGGTGGAAAAAGTAAAAAATAGTTATAGTCTGAGGCAGTGCAAAATGAATAAATGCAATTGCCAACTAAATATATGAAGGACTGCCAACGAAAATAAAATCTTCTGAGAAGGATAGCGTGCAATTATTAAAAATCTATGCATTTGATTTCATACTCTCCCAGTTGGTCCAATCGTCCGACCTATTAAATGCAGCGATAAAATTTCATTTTGCTAGAGGTAAGTCTACCATAAAGTTAACGTTGCGGGTAGAGTTGAAGGTAATGTTGCGGGTAGAGTTGAAGGTAATGTTGGAGGTAGAGTTTACCCATAAAGTGGTAAAACAATCTACATAAGCGGTTTGACGAGAGCATGAGATAGGTTTTGTCTAAACATGCATACAATATATAGCCCATAGTTGGAAGGCTCGCCTCAGAAAAAACTCATCAAGCCAAAAATTGGAGAGTCAACAAAAACTCGGCAAAAGCTTGGGAACTTAAAAAATTGCTTAAATTTCATTAGAAACACATTTTTTTGCAAAATTCAATGACAAGATGAATCCAATGAGTCCATACACGAGTACAAAAGTGTTTTCTATTCATTTTGATTGACTTTAATGCAAATTGATTACAAAATCGCATTCTCATGTGGAATCCCAATGGCTAAAAGCCTGAAAGTCTGATACATGAAAACAGTAAAACTAGAACTAGAAGCAAATACTAAACAGTAACTATATACAACATGGTAGACTTTCCTCTTCCCTAGTCTAGCAACAGCTAGGGAAGGAGTGGGTCCTCTAGGCTTGCCACATGTGCATGGTGGCGGTGGCAGGGCTAGTGTTGTTGGCTCCTCGGCTAGCATGGAAGGTTGTTGGCTCCTCAGCTAGCATGGAAGGTTGTGGCTCAAGCTTGATCACCATCCTGGAAGTATCTAGTTTTGACTGACTCTCATCCACATCCTCATGAATGTCCTCCAACTCTACATCTCCTAATGCACCCACATCCTTCATTGCCTGTCTCTCGAAGTCAAGGATCTCGTTCGTGATAAACAATGGAGGTTGCTCATCTTGCTCTATCTAATCATTATAAGGATCTATCTCATCTAAATCAATAGGATCCAGTGATTTTTCTTCTACTCTCTTTGTGTGCAACCGAAGGTTGTATTGCACAAAGACAAGGTCATTGAGACACTTTTGTGCTAACTTGTTCCTCTTCTTCGTGTGAATGGCCTCGAACAAACTTCAATTGCGCTCACAACTGAATGCACTACAAGGCTGACATAGTATGCGAAGGGAAAATTTTCGTAGATGTGGGGTATTTCCACCCCAAGTTTTCCACCAAACCTCTGATATATATATATATATATTGAAGAGTTAAAAAACAAAATCAAAGATCCAAAAGTCAAAACACATTTTATCAAATTATAAGATGCATGTGAAATAAACTTAAAATTTAAAGACTCCCAATTTTATACTTGGTGGTTGAGTGGTTCTTCCTCTAATAGCTCGCTCCGAAGAAAAGAGATTACCCTTGCTTCATTGTCGATCTCCAACTCGTTGACGATGAGGTCTCTCACTACAACCGTGGATTCCATCCTCTGAATTCATGTTGTGAGCCCCTCCATAACCTCTCCATTAGGATCGGAGAAGCTCTTTGAGAAGAGATAAGTATGGTTGAGGAAGTACCCTACTGCATGAATGAGTTGGTGGAGTTGATTGTTCCACCTATCAACAATCTCCCATATGGGATCAAATTTGAGATTGTCCCCCATGTAATAACTTTTGATAGCCTCCTTGGCCTTATCCATGGCCTCATAAAATGTATCCCATTGGGTTCTAATCCCCATCTACCAAGCAAAGGATTCTAACCAAAGGCTCTGACACCTAGATTAAAAATACAAAAAGATCAAATTTAGAAATTTATAATGAAAGGCTTAAAGTTAAATTTTAAAAAATATATATTTATATTCAACTTAAGTTTAAAATTAAAATCAAAGTTTTGAAGTTACCTTCACGACCTTTGTAGCTTTTTGTGCAAACAAGGTGTCGAAGACTTGCTAAAACTCTCTCTCTTTGGGTTTCTTTGAATATGTGGAGTCATTCCATGCTTGACTCACGAACATTTGTTTGAAAGCGTCCAAAGAATCCAAAATGCTTTGCAATGTTAGGAAAACCATTGCAAATCTTGTGGCTCCCGATCTCACCAACTCCTTCCCTTGTGTATGCTCTCTCATCAAATTAAGAACCTAAAGATGATTGTAGATAAATTTTGTGATGCTCCTTGAATCATCTACAATCGGTGCCACCCAAACAAGTTTGACTGTCCTCCAAAAGAAGGTCAAAGCAATGGGCCACACAAGGTGACCAAAAGAGTGATGGATGTCTAATCTCAAGCATTCTCCCAATTGCCACATATGTTGTTGCATTATCCATGATGACTTGCACCACATTAGCAATCCCCACCTCCATCACAACTTCTTCCAACAATGTACACAATGTATTTGCAGTTTTTATCTTGTTGGAAGCATCCAATGATTTCCAAAACACAACTTCACTTTTGGAAGCAACCAAAAAATTAAAGATGGTGCGATTTCTCCCATTCGTCCACCTATCGGAAAAAATGGAGCAGCCATATTTGTTCCATTTATTTTTTTGTTCTTCCACCACATGCATTGCCCTTTTGGTTGCATTTGTGAGCAACCTACAAGTACAAAGTAAAATAATTAAATAAGTACAAAATTGTAAGTTTTAAACAAAAAATAGCTTGAATTCATCATAAATTAATTTAAATTAAAGAGCATAAACTTAGCATAAAATTTAAATTGACTTACCTCCCACTCAAATCTTTGTGAGAAGGTGGCTTATAGCCTTTTCCCACAACTGTCAATGTGGTGACCATATTGTGCCAATAGGGACTACTCACCACATTGAATGGTATGTTATTAAAATACCAAAAGTCTGCACATGCCATGTCGGCATGTTGATGCACCTCCTTGTTCCACCCTATAACCTCCAATGACATATGTGCTCCTAGTGTGTTTCGCAGCACAAAAAAACTTTGTGGGTTGCATGAAGATGAAGGTGGTGGTGGCACTAGCACTCTACTCGAAGTAGAGGAAACAGGGGCCTAGAGGACGATGTGGTTGCGGTTGTGCCATGAGTGCAAATTTGTGGACCACGAAGAGAGCCCACAATGCCAATATCTACCTCCTCATTTGACTCTATCTCCACTTGCTCAACCTCGTGCTCCTGACCATGTCCACTAGCTATGGTTGTTGTTATGGCTCTTTTTGCCCTCTCCCTTTGAATTTTCTTTCCTCAGCAACTAAAAGTAGGGCAAGCATCTCTCTTCTAATCTCTTCTTTTCCCTTCTCACAAGGCTTGGCATCACATTGAGGAATGCCTACAAGATGGTATTTGAGGTGATTTATGCCTCCATGATATGTACTCTTACTCACTGCAAACAAATGTTCCAAGTATCGGCCCTCTCATAGCATACTTCCATGTAGGGTCTATAGCCCCTAGAGGACGAGTGCCTGGAACCCATGATGATGATGTGGGCACTAATGGGGCGGAACCTAATGCTAAACCAGATCCATAAGCCATTATAGTCTGTATTCAATCTACACATACAAAAAAATGTACAACATATTAGTTTTTTAATAAAAAAATTAAAAAACAACCTAAATCATTAAAAAATCTCTCTAACTTTGATTTAAATTGATACAAATGTGTTTAAATGAATTATAAATTAACATTATTAACTAATCTAAACATTCTATACAAAACATGAACCTAGGTTTGAAAATTTTAAAAAACAGTGAAAAAAATATAAATATAAATATAAAAAATCAACAAAATATTGTGATGAATCTTGTTTTTTGGATTCTAAATGCAAAAAAAATCCTTCTTTGTGCTCTATCATGTCTTTTTTTCAATTTGGAATGAATATTTTGCAAGAAGAATGAAAAAAAATGATTAATCAAAAAGAAAAAACAAAAACAAAAACCCTACCTATGAATCGAATTTGCCTTGAAAATCTGCACAAAATGGCATTTGAATCCACTCTCCTCGATGGCAGATCGTTGGAAATGATGTCTCCTTGCTTGGGGGGGGGTTTGCTTTTCACACAAAGTCTTAAGTGTTTTTGAAATGATATGAACTTCAAAGACGATGTTTAAGTGAATGATGTAGACGAGTTTTCTCATCAGACTTGTGAGTTTTCGGCGAGTACTCACTGAGTTTTTCGAAAAACTCGCCCTCAAAGACTCAACGATTTTTCTGCAAGTCTTACATCTATGATATAGCCTATCGGCTAATGATTTAAAACTAATGTGTGTGTGTGTGTGTGTGTGTGTGTGTGTGTGTGTGAATATCTTGTGTAATTTAAATATTACCTCAATTGCATCATTGATGGTCCTCCCAATCCTACAGAGGTCAGAAGAATGGAGGGACATGTTGACACTTGTAGATGGTGCAGTGTTAGTGCCAAAAAGAAGCATACTATACTCACCTCCAAAATCAGATGTAGTTACCTCAACCTAATCTAGAACATGTTGAAGGGTGGCTATAGAATCAACTAGAACATCTTGATGTCCACTTGAACCCTATAAAGCTGCCTCACCATGGCTCCTTTGTCTACCAAAATATCGCTTAAGATGTGTGGATACAACACCAAGTAGGATCCCATGTTCATTGCTAATGAACTGGTATGCATCTAATAAATCATTGGCGAGGCATGTGGTCATATTATGCAAAGTATCAAGATCTCCACTTATTTGTGCCACATCGCGTGGCGATGGTAGGTCAACACCAATGTAAGGATCATAGTTGTTCGATGTGACCTCTGAGGGAGGAATGTTGATCTATGGACATAACAAGCATCTACCAAAACGATCAAATGACAACTGATCAACCTTGCTGGCAATAGTGGCAATGCTCTGAAAAATATCACATCTTGAAGGGGTGAGCAATAATGGCAATTCTCTGAAAAATGCCACATCTTGAAGGGGTGAGTGTTGGCTCTACAACTGCTGCTAGTTCCAAACATTTGGAAGAACCAAAAGGTTTGGACCAACTAATGCCCTCTTGTTCACGTGCGATAGCAAATCTACTCATTTATACTCAAGTTTTTCAACAAACCTGACTCTCCCTTGTCCAACATATGTAGGGAAAGATATATAATAAATATCTAAATGCAAATGGAACTTTGCATATAGTTGTTTACGAAAACACAATGGCAACTCATCATGATGAGGCCATTTGTCATATGTTGCCAACCATCTAGGATATAAATAAAAGGACCCACAAGTGGATCTGTGCACCTGGTGGGGTAGTAACCTCTCACTCTATCTTTGCCCATATAAAATGGGAACATGTTGTGAAGATTGTCCATTGAAACCCGTTGAGAAATAGATGGTCATTTCTCATGGTCATCAACACTCTAACCATCTAGGATATAAATAAAAGGACCCACAAGTGGATTCGTGCACCTGGTGGGGTGATAACCTCTCACTCTATCTTTGCCCATATAAAATGGGAACATGTTGTGAACATTGTCCATTGAAACTCGTTGAGAAATAGATGGTCATTTCTCATGGCCATCAACACTCTAAGAAAGTGAAGCATAGAACTGGTCAATGATAATATCATAATAAGGGTTGTATGATTGAAAGACGTCGATCGTACGTGTAATCTCATCTCTAATAGTGATCGACCTGTCTCTATTTGACAGGTTTGCGATATTATGTATGGTTTGGTGTAAACAATGCAAGGCATTATCTAACCTTGAATGGTCTCAAGATATAGAGTAGTCCTATAACGAGTATGAGCATCAAGCTGATATTAGACCGATTAGATTAATGAGAAGTTTGATCAAACATGTCAAAATATCTGCATAAATAACACAATAATTTTAAGAATTACATTTAATTTTGAGACTAAAATAAATTTAGTCTAAGTTTGAAACGAAAAACCCAATAATATATTTATAATCTAACCCACTTTGATTTTCTATATATATAATTTAAAGTTTTTTTTAAAAGATTCCCCATTTTAATTAAATGAATTTATTCCCCCTAACATTTTTAATGTGCATGAACTAATATTTCTCTAAACCATTATATCAATCAAGAACACTCATTGCAACATATTAAAAAGAGGTATTTTTTATCATGTGCAACCAAACTATGAATTACACCATACATGGTAAGTAGTGTACTTGGGAAGATGATGAAATGCAATAATCCATGTGAAGATGAAAAGCATATAGGTGAAAGTAAACATAAAAATTGAAACCATATCATTTGTAGACCTACAAATTTAAGTACAAAACTATATATTTGGGCATGAGAAAAATGTTTTATATATTAAAATATCAAATGTAATATTAATGATCATCTTAGTTTTATTTAGTCTTTAGTTAGTCATAAGTTTACTTGTAATTATGTTAGTCTGCTTTTAGAATCTTTCCGCTTTTTAGCTTTAGTTTGCTTCAGTTAACGATTGTTTCTTTTAGAAACATCGTCTTGTAAATTTCTTTATAAAAGCTTTTGTCTCCTTTTGTAACTAAGTAATCATGAATATCAATTATCTTTTCATGATATCACAGTTCATGTTTGAACCTGATTAGTTTTAGTGATTTTTTTTTAATTAAAAAAAATTGAAGAAATTTTTAGAAATTTTGAGAGTTGAGGATTTTTTTAGTGAAGATTTTCGAAGAAAGTTTTGAGGAAAAAATTTCAATTTTTTTTCTAATCGTCTTGGACAAGATTTTGAGATTCATGGTTGTTGGGCATTTTCTTCTTGGCTATGTTTTCATGGAGTTTTTTCTCCAGTTTTTTGGAAGATTTTTGGGTTGTTGATCGAAGTTTGTGCGTGCGCCCGTTTGTGAACGAGTGTTGTCAGATTTTATGGGTGTTTTTGTAAGATCATGTTCTTCACTATTCGTGGACCTGATTTTCCAGATTTCATGGCAGCGTGAAGAGTTGAATTTTTGAGCCATTTTTGACATAATTTTTTTGGGGAAAATCAAAAAAATTGAAGTTTTTTGAATTTTTTTT